>BLKM01000413.1:0-108180 GCA_013340265.1 Coptotermes formosanus | reverse complement strand
GCACCACCAGCAGCAGCACCACCACCACCACCACCACCGCCGCCGCCGCCGCCACCACCACCACCGCCGCCACCACCACCAGCACCACCACCTCCATCATCACCACCACCACCACCACCACCACCTCCTCCTCCATCACCACCACCACCACCACCACCACCACCGCCGCCACCACCACCAGCACCACCACCTCCATCACCGCCACCACCACCGCCGCCGCCGCCACCACCACCACCACCATCACCACCACCAGCACCACCACCACCAGCACCACCACCACCAGCACCACCACCACCAGCAGCAGCACCACCACCACCACCACCACCAAGATTAAATCAGGGAGGATAAGATAAGGGAATATAGCACGCATGGGGCAGAAGAAATACTTACGTGTTATTTCGTAGGAGATTCGGAAGGAAAGAGACCTCTTGGAAAACCTACATATAGATGGGAGGAGAATTTTAAACTAGACTATGAAGGAACTGTGCCGGAGCCTATCAAATGGATTAGTGTGGCTCAGGATAAAAATCTGGGGAATGCGGTGTTAGACCAATCCTTAATGCAAGGAGTGTTTATGAACAGTTGGGAAGAAATTGGGTTCTTAAGAAGTGCTGTGCTTCTTGCAGCAGCCTGATTGCGTTGTTATGTGCAGAGCTGTTGTTTGGTTATTTGGATATTTGCGTATTTATTTAGTTGGATAATTCGTTGGTTAGTTGGTTACTTATTGAGTTAATTTCTTTGTTACTTGCTTAGACTACAGTAGTAAAATATCCTCTACAGTCATTCCTACATCAGTAATTTGTCAGATTCTAAGTACAATAGCGGTTTGTGACAGCCATTGTCACAGCACTCGAAACAATATTTGGATGTGTTTACTTTGTGCTGCTTACAAAGACAGTGCACTTTTCTTGTAGATTTCTTTTTATGTCACGCTAAACAAATAACAGTTCTGGCGAGTTCTCTCTTAAAACTGTATTGCACGTGAAATTTTTTCTCCTTACGTACAGCTCAGATCTGTCTTGATCCGTTTCATCTACATCCTGCACCATTTCTCCGACATAAATGCTAACATTTTAGCTTCTTTTCTTTTTTCGTAGCAATTTTCAATTTTTTTTTTCCGAAGAAGTTTTCGAGCTGACGCACGATAGATGGACGTCACTTGATGTGTATCCATCCATTTGCAAAATACCAATTTTATCTTACTTGTTTTAATTAAGGTAAGTGAACAATGCTAATTATAAAACTTCCTTCTATTTATTTCTCTCAATTTCCTCTCAATTCGTGTCCCTTGTATCCACATTTCCTCAGAACCCGGATAGACTGAAATCGCTTACCTTAATTACGCGATCACAATACAGTACGTTTATAATCTACAGATCCTTACTCTGGTCTAGCTGTGTCTGGCTGAGAGGTGGGAACAGTGACGTGCTGTTTTGAACTCGGCGTCGAATGCCGAGTTCCATTAAAATGTGTGGAATTATTTTGTAACTGGGCTTTTATTAGCGTCTCAGAAATAACTCTGCGTTGTGGAGATTGTTGTTAATAATAATATCTGGTCAGGGGCGCACCTAAGGGGGGTTGCCAAGCTGCAGGCCCCCCCAAACCCGACAAAACCCAAATTTAAAATACAGATTTTGTAGGTATTATGATATCAAAAGTTTTACGTGATTTATCCTTCAGCTGAAATCAGCCACTGAAATCGGCTGATGACCAGTACACTAGAATTTTGAAAAATAAGTTAATAAAATTAAAAAAACAAGAAGACAGGATACTGTGATTGGGTCATGGAACATGTAGTTACATTTGTGTGTATGTAAATTGAGTTGCCAACAGTGTAATATTACAGTTACACTTACGACACGATTTTTATAACATAATTTTTGAAATCAGATATAAAATATGTAGCCTCAGGGTCAGCCCCCCTCAACCCCTCAAGGAAAAATTCTGGGTGCGCACCTGTAGCCGGTCTCTGTCGAGAGCTGTATGGAATTTATTGGCCAGTATTTCAGTGCTGTGATCCTTTTCTTGGTCACCCCTGACACAGTCGAAATGCGCCACGCAGGCGAATTCGTGAGTTTCAAACTTCTAACGGAAATGGAAATAATTTAGGCGCTGAGAGCTCTGTGCCTCCTTCCTCAGCCCATTTTTTGTGAATCGCGGACGCTACTGTAGAGGCGCCACCAGTCGGCAGGGGGCCTATGTTTATAGGTTAGAAACTTCTTTTTATATGTGATTCGCTGCATCAAAAATTGCTATACTGTACAGTAATTAACGCAGTGTTACTTTTGGACTAGCTTTTGTTTCCTTAAAGAGACGAAACTTGCACGTTGTTGTGTTTTGGGTGCTTCCAAATCAAAGTCGAAACATTCTGATGTTTTTCAGAATGTCTGGTGTGAATGTTTACTCAGCTTAGGACTCTCAAAATCTACAATTTTTTAAGATCTGCTACAATTAATAACAGCGACGTGGCGGATGTGTAAATGTGTGGAGTCTGAGTGACAATATTGCAAAGTGATCTACGTTTTGTAGGTAATGTAAACAGGGAGGTCTTCTACCTTCCGCGTCACAACCACCTTGAAGCGTGTTACGAAACTTGAGCCAGCGTACGGTGCGTCGAAAACCGAAAAGCCGAAATTATGAATTGTTACCGTGCTACTCGTGTAATTTGGAATTTTCAGTGAATGTTACCTTCTTTATACCCGAGCAGATGATTTTTGGTGTTTGCTTTCTGGTTATCTTTAACAGCTGCAATTAGAAACGTCTAGAAATTAAATCGAGTAATATTGGAAGTTACACGTTACACAGAATCGTCAACAGAAATGGATGCTTCAATACTCTATCATTTAGTAGAGAGAATATTCTGGAAACGATGCACATAGTTTGGTATAATCCTCGCTTGTTCAGTGGAACAGTACGGGTGTTCAGTAGTACTGTATATCGCTTTAATACTTTAAAGCTTGGAGAGAAATGGAGAGCAAGAGGGAGAGAGAGTAGATAAAATTTGGAGCGGCGGTGTAGTGAGAGAGAGCATATTTATGACGAGGGCGAGGGGTTGGGGGCGTTGTGGGGAGGGGCTGGTGCAAGATTTCTAACTCTACAAATGCTTAGTCAGTGCGAGTTTGTCCCTCCGGTAAAGATTTTTGTAGAGGTAAAGCGCACTGTACTGTGATTGGACACCGACGGAAGAAGTCGAGTAAAGTCTTTTTCTTGGGCTTCTTAGACCCTTGAAAGATGGGATCGATAATTTTTTTCCGAAACGTCGGTACAGAACTATCACTCAACGCTGTGTAAGGTCACAGAAGAGCACAGATCTCATTTACATCCCGACGGAAGCCTGAAATCAAAGTCTTCAGCACTTAAGAACGGAAGGTTAACATTTAAATGCCTAGCGGTAACTTTACATACCACCAGGTTTAACATTAAAAAATTCTACGTGGTGCCCACATTGCGTTTATGTGTTTTGTACGGATCTCAGAACAAACAGCAACTTTTGCCTTATAAAACATTAAGAGACTGGTTTTTATAACCGAAGTGGAGAGTGTTTACAGCGCTGTACGCACTGAGTCCTTATATAATACAGATACGCTTCGTCTTTAAAGGGTTAATATTGAAAAATTCTACGTGGTGCCCACATTGCGTTTATGTGTTTTGTACGGATCTCAGAACAAACAGCAACTTTTGCCTTATAAAACATTAAGAGACTGGTTTTTATAACCGAAGTGGAGAGTGTTTACAGCGCGGTACGCACTGAGTCCTTATATAATACAGATACGCTTCGTCTTTAAAGGGTTAATATTGAAAAATTCTACGTGGTGCCCACATTGCGTTTATGTGTTTCGTACGGATCTCAGAACAAACAGCAACTTTTGCCTTATAAAACATTAAGAGACTGGTTTTTATAACCGAAGTGGAGAGTGTTTACAGCGCGGTACGCACTGAGTCCTTATATAAAACAGATACGCTTCGTCTTTAAAGGGTTAATATTAACATAGTGAGGGCTTCATTACGGTGGAATACTGACGTGAACATCTGGAGAGGTGCATTACAAACGTGCAGTGCAAAGCAGGAATTTTGCTTTATTTTACGCTTCCGCCGCGGTGCAAAGGAGACCTCCGCGCTTCTGGGATGTAACATTCCGGAAGAGCGAAGGTCTCAGCGTGGAATGTTGTTACCAGCTCACTCTAGGACTGGAAAGCAACGGTGCGCCTTGATAGAATTGGACGGCCTCCTGATATTGTCCGTCCAGTCCGATACCAACCCCATAACGTTAGCGCCTACTTTTGCTGCTGGCTTTCATAAAACGTACGCACTTGGAGTTTGAAATCTTTTGAGATTGGAGATTAAGTGGTCGCGCCTACAATCGCTTCAATGCCTGCCGGAAGAAAATACTGCCCACCCTGAAGATGGCGGCAGAATACTCTTCCGAAAAGCTGTTATCAACGTAGGAACGTGTGCGGTGTCATAGACCAAGATGATGGTTTGAAATACTCGCTGATTCCTCTGAATATCTTATGAAACTCACAGAGCCGAACGCTCGGTAGATCACTACCTTTGGTTCACCGCAGTTCGTGGCGTTATATCGAGGATCGCGGTAAATAGGAATGCTGTGTAACAGGGAATTTCTGTTCACAGACTTCCGTGGGCGCTAATGTAGGGTGGCGCTCTGTTGGGGTTTGACTGTAGGTGAACTGCGTGGGAAAAAAATTGTGTTTCAATATCATGGCACGTGGTACATGTAACAATTGATGTGCTCTAAACGTTTAGTGAAAGTTTCTCATTTAAAATTTAATAATATTAAGTTTAAAAAATAAATATTTCTGAAAGAAATATTATTTTGACTTATTATTATTATTATTATTATTATTATTATTATTTTGTGTGTTGTTTCAGGGGGCGCAATTTTTATTGTCTTCAAATCATTATATATCCTGGGAGGTAAAGGCGGCCGGTGCGTAGGGCTAAAAACCTTACCACTTCATGTGCCGATTGTTTTGAAATCTGGGAACCTCAACCTCCAGAAGCCCTAAGGGCCTGCCGAAGCCTGTAATGGGATAGCTTTACCTTTTTTTCAGATTAATTATAGTAAAGGTATTTTTGGTTAACGAAGGACTGTCAAGGTAGGGACTAGAGTTCTATCTTCGTGGAACTGTGTGACTCAGTGTGCAGGCTGTCTGATTGCTCCCCCGGGCAGGGTAAGGAAATGCCATTTATATGTTCGCCATGTTCTTCCATTCAATACATGTCTTCAAGCTTTTGTCTTTCCCCATCATCGCGAGTGTGTGCTGAAAGCCAACACTTGCTCGTGCTTCAACAGTGCCGAGAACACGTGATCCGCCTGTTCGAGCGCAACACTGATGAAGCTAAAATCTGTTGGTTTTGGAGGGGAGAGGAGGGGAAAAAGAAGGGGTGTCTTCGCCGAACAAAACCGCTTTGTGCATCAGCACTGCTGTATGACATTTGTGATCCAGTCTACTGAAGGCTGTAATGTGAGAAGTTTGCGCTGTATCTGTGACGACACCTGCAGAACAGTTCGGCTGAGGTGCTAAGGTGGCTCAACTCTTTAAACACCTGTGGTTGTTGTATGTACCAGCACTTGTAAAATTTAGAAATTCTGTCCTTTACCCACACCAGGTGCGCACCCAGAATTTTTCCTTGGGGGGGGGTATAACCCCGAGGATATATGCTTTATACTCGTATAGTTTATGTTTGATTTTAAAAATTATGTTATAAAAATCATGCTGTAAGCACAACATAACACTGCCTGCAACTGCATTTATATACACACGAATATAACTACATGTTCCGTGATTCAATCACAGTGTCCTGTCTTCTTGCTTTTTTTTTTTTAATTTTGTTATTTTGTTTTTCAAAATTCTAATGTACTGGTCATCAGCCGATTTCAGTGGCTGATTGCAGCTGAAGGGGTAAAACACATAAAACGTTTGATATCATAATATCTATAAAATCTGTGCTTTTAAAATTTCTGTTTTGGGCGGTTTTGGGGGGCTACAGGGCTACAGCCCCCACGCTTGGGTGCGCCCCTGACCCACACATTTACAATTATATTCCATGTGATGTTCAGAGCAAACACTGATTTTTTCCCCTCATCATTCTGAATCTGTCTTTGTAGTGGTGACGTCATGTGTTCCCTTTGAGGTTGGAGTTGAATTTTAAGTATTACTTGGACGAATCTCGGGCATAGAATAGTTGATGTTTTATGTACAGACTGTGGGTGAAAACTGCGTCTATGTTAATTTTGTAATTGTTAGAGTGCCGTTCACAAAATGTTGCTGGGTGGACCACAACTGTCGTGGTAGGAATTATGGAATGTGAGGGCTGGTTGCAGGTTCGAAAAATTAGATCACTTTGGAGACGTAAGCAAAATTTAATTTACGTCTGTTAGATCAACCGACTCATGCACTGAATAGAATACATTGATGAGTTATTATAAAAAATGGCCCCTACATGTTTCGACACTGAGATGCCATCATCAGGGGCGGCTTTTAGTAATAATTCGTGAATGTATTCAGTGCATGGGTTGGTTGATGTAATAGAAGAAGAATAGGCGCGGTATGTGTAACATGAAGATATTTTACGCCTGTTTTCTTAACGACGCCTACAGGTGCTAAGCGTCGGTGATGAGTGAATAAGTCTGGAGCATTTGTGGTATTATACTGACTGGGTAAATCAGAAACACTTAGAGAAAAACCTGTCACAGTGGCACATTTTCCACCACAAAACCCATATGGACTGCCCCGGAACTGGAGCTGGTCCTACAGTATAAGGGACGGGCGACTAGCCGTCAGATCCATGACACGGGACCCTAGACATCATTAGCAAAACGGTATTGAAATTAAACTTAAGTTAACAGATTATGGTTGTGTGGTAATGGTTGAATAGAACGCAGGAGAGTTGAGGGGCCTTTTTGCAAGGCAGTGAGCTTAAAATAATATAGGATTTAACGTGTTTGGCTGAGAAACTGGCAGCGTCTCAAGAAGGTCTCTACTTCATGTAATTTCTTACTCCAATATATTCCTCTACCCTTAGAGGCAAATACATTAAAATCATTGAGCTCGCATGATCAGTGAAACCTTGCTGCTCATTGGTTGCAATTCTTGATATTATTCTGCAAGAAATGGATGCTACAGTGCGATAGGCACACATCTAATAAACCACGAAAGAGATGGAACATTGCTTCAGGTATTTTATTCTGCCAGAAACGGATACTAAAATGCGGTAAGCACACGTCTGATGAACCACGATAGAGATGGAACATTGCTTCAGATATTTTATTCTGCCAGAAATGGACGCTAAGATGCGGTAAGCACACATCTACTGAACCACGAAAGAGATGGAACATTTCTTCAGGTATTTTATTCTGCCAGAAATGGACGCTAAGATGCGGTAAGCACACATCTACTGAACCACGAAAGAGATGGAACATTTCTTCAGGTATTTTATTCTGCCAGAAATGGACGCTAAGATGCGGTAAGCACACATCTAATGAACCACGAAAGAGATGGAACATTGCTTCAAATATTTAGCTGCACAGTCCTCTTAGATGTGACTCCATGGTAGTCTGGTAGATTGGTGTCGTCGTTTCGGAGACACCTCCTCCCTCCATCTTCATAACGTGACTTCCTAGCAGACAGTCGCTATTAGAATTTCAAATCTCAAACGAATCCGGTAATATTTGCTGATAAAGTCTACGCGTTTATTAATTATCAATTATATATTTGCAAAATTAATTACATCATGAAAACAATAAAAACATGCTTTAATTTTCAGGCAGTTAATTAGAGCCTTTTAAGTTGCAGTTGTAAAAGAATTCCGTGCTATTTGAGTGCTTTGCCTGCTATATATATTGTGATGTTCAGTCTCGTTTAAACCTCTAAAATCTTCTAATTAATAAAATCTTTCTGTCAGGTGCCATCCTTGTCTTTCTTGTTTGTCATTGTATTATAACTTACATGTTTCGAAACAGTTCTACAAAGATAAGACTTGTATTTGAACGGAGGATTTGATTAATTAGACAATAATACGAAGGTACGGAACTGAAAATCAACGTTCTTTGAAGATCCAGTCAGTGCAACCCTTCCTTTTTTCTATATGTTGTCACTCAGACAAAAACATTTAATTCACAAGACTTCGTTACTAGGCTTCTAACAGAGACGCTGTACATTCTAACCAAGCAATCACAGAATGTGATAATGCTCCCAAACTTCAGGTAAATTACGGTAAAGTAAAAGCTAGAGTAATGCATGCAGTGGAAGAAAGACACAGTTCTCCCTTCTGGAGTACTACGAGTCTAAACGACATAAAGAGTACCCTGAAAGTTTTGAGTAACTTCTCGCTCTCTCCTGCTGTCTTTTTGTTGTGCTAACACAGCTGCAATTCTCACAGCCCATTATAGGACCCCATGTTTAGATACGCACATTTCTAATCCAGTGTCACATGGCTGTAGTTACCCTTATGGTTTTAATTACAGATCAGGGGAAACGATGCAAAATGCAAGTGTTCTAGAAAGAAATGCGATCTACGCTCCTCTGGGATATTACGCAGCGTCGAGTGGTAATCGTTTACCGACGTTTCGGGACAACATATCGGTCCCATCTTCAAGTGTCAACAAGTATTCACTGACGTTTCGGGACAACGTATCCGTCCCGTCTTCAAGTGTCAACAAGTCTTCACTGACGTTTCGGTACAACGTATCGGTCCCGTCTTCAAGTGTCAACAAGTCTTCACTGACGTTTCGGGACAACGTATCGGTCCCGTCTTCAAGTGTCAACAAGTCTTCACTGACGTTTCGGGACAACGTATCGGTCCCGTCTTCAAGTGTCAACAAGTCTTCACTGACGTTTCGGGACAACGTATCGGTCCCGTCTTCAAGCGTCAACAAGTCTTCACCGACGTTTCGGGACAACGTATCGGTCCCATCCTCCAGGGTTAAGAAGTTTTAGGAATTCTTAACCCTTGAAGGTGGGACCTATAGGTTGTATCGAAACGTCGGTAAAGGATTACCATTCGATGCTGCGTAATATTCCGGAAGAGTGCAAATCTCATCAGCGTCGGGGCGGAAGCCTGAAATCACGGATAATTTCCACAAAGAAGTTGTTAAGCGCGTTCGCAAAATTACGAAAACGATTATTAGCGTCATTTCCGTCTGTCTGTCCGCACGACACAACTCGGCTCCCGCTGGACGATTTTTCATGAAATTTGATATTTGAGGATTTTTCGAAAATCTGTCAAGAAAATTCAAGTTTCTTTAAAATTTGGCAAGAATAAAATGTAATTCACATAAAGACGTATATGCACGTACATTTACGGTTATATCTTGTTCAATTTTTTTAGAAGCAGAAACGGTACACACAGAAGTTGCAGAGAAAATCAAAACACACTTTATGTTCCGTAACTTTTTCTCCCAAAGACCGTGTCGTTTACAAAGAGAAAAGTTTTATTTTTTGCATTCCTCCCTGAAGATGGCCGAGAAATGCCGAAACATATAGGAGTTTTACCACACATCGTTTATGATTTTATATAATTAGGTACTATAGTGCAGTTGTTTGTGTGTACAGCAGCACCCGGTTATAACGACATCGGTTTATACGACACCCCCTCTATAGCGTCAGATATTCTGTGGCACCAATTAATTCCTCGCTGTTAACCATAACATTACACTTCTCGATTATAACAACACTCGTTTATAACGACACAAAAAATTCAGTCCCTTTTGTAACGTTGTAACCGAGTTCGATTCTATATATTGTGCCCGCCTGAATATTATTTTTTTTTTTTACAGGGAAGTTACTCGAGCCGCACCGGCGATGTGCGTTTGCCGCAATGTTGTCACCCCTGCACTATACCAGCTAAACTATCCTGGCTCCTTAATCTTCTATGTACTGCATTAAAATGCAATTTTCACATCTTTTGTTGCCAGCGGTCTGTTTAACAAACGCTATACAAAAGGAGGGCGTTCATAAATGTGCGACAGACTACACAAACAGGAAAGCAAGTATGAAGTCCGTGTTTTCTTTGGTCATGAAGTCTCATTTGTGTACCGGTTTTCACGCTACTAAATAAAGCTTCGTGCTGTCAAATAATAATGTTAGTTGTTATGGCTTTCAACCAAAAAAGAAAACTGCTGCTCCCTTTATGCTTATAATCCCCCCCTGTCCCCCCGTGCCCCCCACCCATCGTGCCCCCCACCCCCCCCCCCGTGCCCCTCTCTTCACCTAGTAGCACAGTAGTTGCAAAGAGCGTCTATGTCCAAAGCAAATACTTCAACTTGAATCAATAGCCGTTCCTGCTTTTCGGAGAAGAAAATGGGATTCGCCTCAAGTGAAACGAAAATATTGACTTCTTACTTGAAGGTAACTGCCTCTACGGTAAAAACTCTTGTTTGCGATAAGAAAATAGGCGACTTTTCTTTAGTTGATGGCGGTTTTACGGGGGGTTCGCAAAATACTGGTGATACGGATTAATGAAACACGGAAGGCAAAGGTTTCATCATTTTTGTCAATGTCATTTGTCTGTTGGCTTATTTACTGTTGTAATGCGCTTTAGAAATTTAAGTGTTAAGTATTTCATGAACCTTAATGGGAACTGCGAACCATCTCAGCATTTGCCTGAAAACAGAAGAACCCACAGAAAACTTGTTTAAAAATGGTCGGTAGCAGTAGCTTCCGAAAATATGTTCCTACTGACTGCTAGCCGGCACTTCGGTAAGCAGCAGATGCACATCCCCTAACGTTCTTCTGACGTGTGAACTTCTTTGTTAACCGTTTAAGGACGAAGCGTATCTGTTTTACGAGTAGATAAGGGCTCAGCGCGTACCGCGCTGTAAACACTCTACACTTCGGTTATAAAAACCAGTCTCTTAATGTTTTATAAGGCAAAAGTTGCTGTTTGTTCTGAGATCCGTACAAAACACATAAACGCAATGTGGGCACCACGTAGAATTTTTTAATGTTAAACCTGATGGTACGTAAAGTTACCGCTAGGCTTTAAAAGGTTAACAATTGAAATTACGTAAGGTGTACAGTGAAGGGTAATTTTAATTTCGTAGCAAAACGATGCTACTTTTACCACATATTTGTATTCATTTTATCCCACTTTTCATACGTTTTCTTGGAAATGGTCAAAGCAGTAAAAAAATTCTGAGTTTCTCTTTTGTAAATTATATTACAATAACAATTTCTTACCTCACAGAGAACAGGCTCCATTAGGACGACAACCAGTAAATTCTGACCAGGAAACTACTGTCTCTCTCTATTATGAATTACATTCAAGTACAGTCGAACTCGGTTATAACGTCATGAAATGGACTTAATATTTTGTGTCGTTATAACCGAGCAGTATAATGTTATGGTTAACAGTGAGGAATTAATTGGTACCACAGAATATCTGACGCTATAGACGGGGTGTCATATCAGCTGGTGTCGTTATAACCGGGTTCTGTTTTACTTAAATACACTGTATAGCAAAGTGCACAACTTTTTGTGTTGCAGGGGTGACACATATGGGTACTTCTGAGTTGTAAACTGCTGATTGTTTTCGTAGTTCTTCGTTTGTGTGTTAATGTAGATGGGGTACGTGTTCAAGTGCCGTGTTCAAGCAGGGCGTACCAGCAAGCCTTCGATGCGTTATTACGGCTAAGTAACCAGCATTTGCTGTTCTGTATCAATCAATACACGCCAATTAACCTTGACCTCCCCTAGAGTTAATCTAGAGAGTACCGACGGAGCAGAAGTGAGAACGAGATAACGGTAGTAACGGTTGCCATAGCAACGGGACGCTGCGAGTCCCACTGGGAGCGTTCTGAGTTCAAGACAGGCGCTACCGCGATCCAAGGTTATAAAATACTGCTGATCTTCCATTCAGAGTTAAGTTATATGAAATAATCTTGTTGGATTACCCAGACTCTGAAGACGGAGGCATAAATCTCGCCCGAAACGTCGGTGTCCATCAATCGACAAGGCACCATGTCCCAAAAGACTTGAATGCCTTTGGAGGCCGAATTCTCAACACTGGTGTATTTGACAAGCTTCGGTCACTTGTTGATATTTGCCACGTCGTGGGAACGGTGCGCTTGTACAAGTATTGGCATATTGTCTGTTTCTCACGTGATTCCGGTAAGAGTGACACAAATAAGTTGACTCGCCAATACTTGCCAGTAAAGACTTGATGTGACTAGCAGAGCAGTGACTTCTGTGTGGTCCTTATCATTCGGTATGACGATTTGTGAAGTAGACGATTCGTGGGAACACGATCGCAACGACCAGGCAAATATTTCGCAAGTGTATTTGCCAAATAAGCCAATCGTAGGAGCAGAGAGACAATTTTTTTTTGGCTCCATGTGCTCCTTACTGGCGCAGTTGTCAAATCTTCCTGTCGTAGGACACACACAAAAGAGGTTTAGCTGAGCACTTGCATTCGGCACGTACTGGGTTCACGTATCGGGACCACAGCAGCACGTAATGTGTGGTTTTACCAACTCCAGGAAGTCCGTATGCTGTATTAACCCTTTAAAGACGAAGCGTGTCTGTTTTATATAAGGAATCAGTGCGTACCGCGCTGTAAACACTCTCCACTTCGGTTATAAAAACCAGTCTCTTAATGTTTTATAAGGCAAAAGTTGCTGTTTGTTCTGAGATCCGTACAAAACACATAAACGCAATGTGGGCACCACGTAGAATTTTTTAATGTTAAACCTGGTGGTGTGTAAAGTTACCGCTAGGCTTTATAAGGTTAATGTAAACCGTGTCACATTCTTTACCCAGTGTGTCCCATTAGTAGGCAGTTACGCACTTTCTTTCTGTAATCTCATTTCTTATTGCGCCGTTTCGTATTACAGTGTTTCTACAGTGGATGTCCAATTTTAAACAAGTCAATGGATTGTCTAAACTATATATTAGTGCTGCTTTATTCAGTAATAAAGTGGCAAATTTTAATTTCCTTTCAGTTTGTGAAAGAAATTACTCGTTTTTCTGCACACAGTAATGAATTTATAATGAACCACTGTAATTTAAAATTACTTCTTAATTGGCTTCGTAATTCCTTTATGGCAGCATCAATGCGGATTCTAAGAAGATGCCGCACATCGTTACCTTAGCCCGTGATTAATAACGTTGTACTTAAAACGCTTAGTGCCGATGCCTGTACAATGGACGTGCCTTTATGGAGGCGGTGTAAATTTGCAATTATGTGTTTTGTACAACCCTTCAACCCTGGGCTACATGATGTGATCCCTAACCAGTAAGGGACTCAGTTGACAGTGCTGAAGACAAGTGATTTGTCAGTGAACAAGACAAGACAAGCAATGTACGTATAAAGTAACACTGAGGCGCGTTCGCGTAACCACTGTTGCCGTGGAAAAGCAGTAAGTATTACATTTGCTGTGTGTGTGTCTGTAGCCTTAGTTATCCAGCATGCAAAGCGCATGCGCCGTATTATATTGTCATCTGTGGCCTGTCTGGCTGTACCATATTTTTCCACATTATCTCATAAACGGCACGATTTTCGGAAAAACTTTATTGAAAATAAATCGTATGTTTTGATTTTCTCTACAAGTTTTGTGTGAAACATTTCTCATTCTAAGAAGAATTGAGCGAGATATCGTAAATGTACACAGGTCTTTGTGTAAAGTGCCTGTTATTCTTGTCAGATTTTAATGAAAGCTGAATTTTAGTGACAGATTTTCGAAAAATACTGAAATATCAAATTTCATAAAAATCCATCCGGGGGGGGGGGGCTGAGTTTTTCCATGCGTATGGACAGACGGACGTGACGAAGCTAATAAGCGCTTTTCGCGATTATACTAACGTGCCTAAAAGCAAAGGACGTTTAATGTCCCATGTACCTGGAGCAGATGCGCAATGTTAGTCTGACCTATTAGAGAACGTCACTGGTTTCAGTCCGCCATCCGGGTGCCTCGTGTTAAGCCACGCTCAAAACGATCCTACATCTGGATTTCCCCGGAGACATGAATGGTCAGGTCTGCTACGAAATAGCACTGAGAGGGAGTGGGGTATTGGAGAGAAGATGTACAGTACAAGCCACATGGGAGAAGGAAGGCAAGGACGGACAGACAATACAATCACCTGCACTTTGGCTTATAGACCTCCCAGAAGAGACGTTCAATAAGTAAGTTTCCAATGGTCGTAAAAATTAAACGCTAAATGTAACTCATTTATTCCACTCAAGTATCACTGTTTTTCAACATAATCCCAGGACGCGTTGATGTTTTGTCCCTCGGCGGAAAGAGTTAAAATTTCCGTCGCAGTAGAACCTGGGCTGTTTCTTTCACATCCATTGACGAAAAACAGTTTCTACTTACTCATTAATTGCCGAATCGGCGACCTCCAAAGCGTTGCTTCAAATGTCCAAACTGCATTTCAGCTTAGAGGAGTAAAACCATGCAGTCATGTTTCGTTCATTTATCTGCACAACCTTACCTGTTGCGTCTGGCCTTAAGTCATACAGTTGATATCATGTCTTGAGAACGCCAACTGGCTGTTTCGGAAGTTGAAAGAAAAAACACGCAGAGAACATGGAGACTTTTTGGGATACGTTCTTCACTTAAGACATAAAATTGGGTTAAAAACTGGAGAAGAAAATCAATAGACAATACAGGGGAAATACACAGAAGCAGAGGAAGAGCAAACAAGGAAGTGCGTACGGCAAAAACGTTTGTTTTGACCAAATCAGTATTATGCTGTACATCTTCCTTTGTTTCGGGTGTATTTTATATATGAAAGTGAATGAATGAATGAATGAATGAATGAATGAATGAATGAATGAATGAATAGTGGGTTCGAACCCTCCTGGTCCCGATGCACTCAGGCCCTCTGTGCTCCTTAAACTAGATTCTGAGTCATGGGATTGCTGTCCCTTTAATAAATTTCCAGATTGCTTCCATCCTCAAGGTCCCAAAAAAAGAAGAAGAAGAAGAAGAAGAAAGGCAGGCAGGCGTATATTGATGTGTGAGTGTGAGCAGGTCCTGACACTCACACAGAACACGAACTGAGGTTTCTTCCTCTGCTCTGCCCTTTCTACACAAAGGATTCTACATATGACTTACGACGTTTCGGAAATTGACTCTCATCTTAAAATTATCAGGCCGCTACGATACGGGCAGTTTCTGCAATACGTTTTTATTTGTCGAGATGAGTGTCTTTGTTTATACGATGCCTGTAGATGGGTGCAAAACCACAACGCGTCACGACGTAAAAAACCCTAATTTCAACGGCAAAGTTTGGTCTCTTTAATGAAGATTCAGTTTGTCTTCTGTGAAGTGGGAATTAATGTTTCTAAATATTATGTAAAAAAATTTTATTATTCACTTGATTTAAAGACTAAAAATATCTTATCTTTTACGTTGAACACAGGGGTTAATTAATTATAATGAATTTATTGAACCAACTAAATACACACACATATAAATATTACATTCATCGCTCCGACATGTTTCGGCGTTCAAAACACGATCTTCAGGGAGCACGTGACGTCAAGGGTAAAACCAGTTTTACGGTCCCACATTCCGTAGTCTGCGTTTGTGATGTCATTATTACATTAAACTTGTATTTATTTAATGCATACAGCTGAAACTCTAAAATATGGTTAGAATATTTCTTACAGACGATCCCAGTGGCCGCGCGGTCTAAGGCGTAGGTCTGCGGCCGAGTACTTGCTGGGACCGTGGGTTCGAATCTCACCGGGGCATGGATGTTTGTCTCTTGTGAGTGTTTGTATTGTCAGTTAGAGGTCTCTGCGACGGGCCGATCCCTCGTACAGAGGAGTCCTACCGACTGTGGTGTGTGTCTGAGTGTGATCAAGTGAAAATAAACAATCTCGACACCTGCTGTGAACAGGTAGGTAGAAGAGGGAAGGACTGCGAAACGAAACGATGTTTCTTACAGGTGAATAACAGACTACAATTAACCCTTTAAAGACGAAGCGTATCTGTTTTTTATAAGGACTCAGGGCGTACCGCGCTGTAAACACTCTCCTCTTCGGTTATAAAAACCAGTCTCTTAATGTTTTATAAGGCAAAAGTTGCTGTTTGTTCTGAGATGCGTACAAAACACATAAACGCAATGTGGGCACCACGTAGAATTTTTTAATGTTAAACCTGGTGGTATGTAAAGTTACCGCTAGGCTTTAAAAGGTTAAGTCGCAGACGGTGGAAGCCCCCAGTAATGTGGCACTGTATGTGTTGGTCCAAAGCGGATTTGGCCCCTGTTGCGTAGTGTTATGTGTGGGAGCCAACGGCGAATGTTTGTGTGCGTGTAATTGTTTTAATAACTTGTCTGTAATTCGTTAGAACAAAGCATGGAATGAACAAACGTAAAATAGGAGCTAATTGCTTTATACGTTTATTCTGTCTGTACTTTTGTCATGGACGGTGCGTTTCTGTTCCCTTGGTTTGTTTCAAAATCGGCCTTTTGTCTTGCAGTCACAGATAAGCGAGCATTGTGCAGCCCTGTTAAATGTGTCGGCAGGAGACTGGTAGCAGGAACAGTAGAGTTTAGTAAGGAGTAACGGTTCGTTAATTAAAACAGACTTTAATTGGAAGAATGACGTGTAGGTGGCGACGCGGAGCGTTTCTTTCGATAAGCGAACTTACTTAGCTGTAGCTTATGCAGGTTAAACTGGTATATAAATGTAAGCTACGTTGAAGCTGTAGCAAGAAGAATAAACGAAAATTTAATTTTAGTAATCTAGCGTTTCTCTGCTCTTGTACAAAATGTGACGTCGTTTTTAACAAAGACTGATATGGCTAATGGGCCTGTCTTTTTTTCGATGCGACACCAGCGCTGCCTAGCAGATTTAACATATCTTCAAAGAATTCATAAAACTTTTTGAGAATTTTTGGGGAATGTAAAATTACAACATGGTGGTTACACGAAACTGTTGTACAGCTTTCGGTAAGGTGGCGATCAACTCCGAACTGTTCGGTATAGATCCCGACCACAAGCAACTGTGTGTGGAATTTTGACCTTAACCACTGATTACAAACACTGCAGCCGTTAAACTGCGAAGTTATGTCCGTGGAATTCAACGTAGGCATATTGTGTAGTTAAGCACAAAGTTGCTATTCGAAATTATTATTATTATTAGTAGTAGTAGTAGCAATAGTAGTAGTAGTAGCAGTAGTAGTAGGTACACGAGGCTATGAATTTACGAAGTAGGAGCGCAGTTTTTGAAGCAGTTTTGGAAGAATTGCATGTCAAAAGTAAAAAGAATGTCTGCAGAATTCCAGTCTCTGGGCACGCGAAGTGCGTCGTTAGGTGAAAGGTTCCGAACGTTTCGAGGTAGTAATATTTACTTTATAATGAAAGCAGTACGTTCCTCCTAAACGTCTGAAGCCACTCGCCTAAGTACTCGGCGTAACATGATAGCAGAACAAAGGGATCATAGACTCCAGTGTGAGAACCCCAGGCACCTGGCTACGCAGTCTAGTGCGTCACTTGACCCTGTGCGATTTTCGCGGTAAGCAGTTAGTGACGCGCACTTACCAGCTTGTTACGGTAAGAGCTTTTCCATCCAACTGCCATTCGATTGATCGAATAAACAAGGTGGTATCGGCTTGTGTTCACGTGACTTGCAGTTAGGTATTCAGCAGTCATCAGTCTTTCAGAAATGGCTTGGCTCTTTAAGTTACAGACGCCATTTTGATTGGACGCGTCAGGATCCTCTCCCCCCAAAGACACAGCTTCACATCCCTGACGTTCTGAATCCTTAGCCGTCCATTTTATTTTCATTCCAATTCCTATGGAAGTCAGTTTGAGGGGGCCGTGACGAATGTTAGTGGGGATCCAACAAACCAGGAAAAATGCAGTCCAGTGTACCAGATCCATCAGGGCACAGTGTTGGATCTCTATGAGAACTGCGCTGTTCTGCAATATTACGCGGCGTCGTGTGGTAATTGTTTACCGACGTTTTGGGACGTGTCGGACTCTTGAGTCTTGAAGATGGCACCGATATGTTGTACCGAAACGTCGGTAAACAAGTGCTACACGACGCTGCATAATACCGCAGAAGAGCACAGTTCTAATCTACATCGCAGCGGAAGCGTGAAATCAAGGTTGGATCTCCTTGTTTATTTAAGGCCGTCGTGATAAAGCAGCGCCTGTTCTGACGTATCCGTAGCAATAGCAACGTATCTTGTGACCGTTTAAAGCAGGGTTCTTCAACCTTACTTCCTCAAGGGCCACATTTTAATGGCAGAAAGATTCGGGGGCCGCATTCACGTTTTACAGAGTAAAGTTTGCATATTATTGCAGTACATGCCCACTGATATTTCCCTACATAAACATACATAGGACAGTTTTTTGTTTTATTTATTTATTTATGGTTTGTTGTTTATTTTTATTATTATTTACATATTCCCCCCACCCTGAAAAAATTCCCTGCTGTAGTCTTGCAGTATTTACTGCGACATTAACCGAGATTTGATACACAAAAAACAAAAAAAAATTAAATTCAATGTTTGTTGGGGGCCGCACAAAAACATTCGTTGGCCGCATGCGGCCTGCGAGCCGCGGGTTGAAGACCCCTGCTTTAAAGCATTGTATCGGTATACTAGAGATCATATTACTGGGCAGCTGAGCTCACAAACACTGTATATAGCTGCAGTCGGCACGGCGTGGTCGCTGCTAGGCTCGCAACGGAACGGCCAGGCAATGTTATACCTGTTTCAAAAACATTAACTGTGTTAGGAGTACATTCATAGCTTCAGTCACTGTGAATATTTTTGACAGGGAAGGAAAACGCTTGGTTATGCATGCGCAGTACTACCTCTCTTAATAGCTGACGTACTTACCCCCACCTCACTTGGCCCTCCATCCAAGGCTGGACATTCCGTAACCTCTCATTTCAGCTGTTCCGTCCAAAATCTATATACATATTTTACCAATTTATGCTACATAACCTGTCCATCTCATCTTCCTTGGATTGACCATCATATTAATATTTATTTCTCATTAGGGCCTAAGAGGAGCTCCACAATCTGTTTTATACATGTGCGTGTTAAATAATTTGAACATGTATATGGTAGTTGGATTTGGTACTAATTTAATGGTAACCTGGTGTCACAACTCAGGGGAAACTTAGCTGGGCCACTAGCAAGGGGTGCTACTGTACACATGTGTTGGTGTTTATGTGCACTGTGTACTTCAACCGCGAAACAAGAATTCTCACTCGATGCGGCATGACAAGATGTTGGCATATCACGGTCAGCTTACGGACTTTGCTTCTGTTCCGGCTACTGCTGGTAGTCGAGGTCAGTATTACATGCCACGACGCCCTGGATTTTGCCCCGGTGTCTGTGGGTGCCAGACGTCATCGTAGGATCATATATAGAGTAGCGTGAGCTGCTTCTGGGGGTCTTTTTACCATACTTTTCGTCTGTGACATGATATTAACCCTTTACAGATGAAGCGTATCTGTTTTATATAAGGACTCAGTGCGTACCGCACTGTAAACACTCTCCACTTCGGTTATAAAAACCAGTCTCTTAATGTTTTTATACGGCAAAAGTTGCTGTTTATTCTGAGATCCGTACAAAGCACATAAACGCAATGTGGGCACCACGTAGAATTTTTTAATGTTAAACCTGGCGGTACGTAAAGTTACCGCTAGGCTTTAAAAGGTTAGTAGTCACTCCACCGCAGCTGCAACCTCGAGTCATTCCCTGTTGCGGGCACCAATTCAGCAGCAACTCTTCACAGAACAGCTCTACCAGACTGTACTGCTGTACGGACAATAAACCTTTCAACGCCACCTTCTGTGCTCGACTTGGTCAGTTTTGTGTGAATATTCCTACTCCACGCCTCCCCATCTCAGCCGCTCGGGGATTCTGGCGCGCCCCAGGGTTCCTAGTCGCCGCGGGGTACAACACTGTACTCCTCACCAAATATTATTCGGGCGATGAAATCAAGAAGAATGAGATAGGCGGGGCATGTAGAACGTATGGCGAGAGGTGTATGCAGGGTTTTGGTGGGGAGACCTGAGAGAAAGAGACCACTTGATAGACCAAGGAGTAGATAGGAAGATAATGTTAAAATATATGTATTTAGGAAATCAGATATGAGAACGTGGATTGGATTGATCTGGCTCAGGATAGGAATAAGTAGCGGGCGATTCTGGTCACAGTAATATATCTTCGGGCTCCTTAAAATTCCGGTGATTTCTTGAATATTCCGTCATGAAGGGCTCTGCTCCAGTTATTTAGTTGGTTGGTTGGTTGGTTGGTTGGTTGGTTGGTTAGTTAGTTAGTTAGTTAGTTAGTTAGTTAGTTAGTCAGTCAGTTAGTTAGTCAGTCAGTCGGTCGGTCGGTCGGTCGGTTAGTCAGTGAGTCAGTCAGTCAGTCAGTCAGTCAGTTAGTTAGTTAGTTAGTTAGTTAGTTAGTTAGTTAGTTAGTTAGTTAGTTGGTTGGTTGGTTGGTTGGTTGGTTGATTGGTTGGTCGGTCGGTCGGTCGGTCAGTCGGTCGGTCGGCCAGTTAGTCAGTCAGTCAGTCAGTCAGTCAGTCAGTCAGTCAGTTAGTTGGTTAGTTGTTTGGTTGGTTGGTTGGTTGGTTGGTTGGTTGGTTGGTTGGTTAGTTGGTTAGTTAGTTAGTCAGTTAGTCAGCTAGTCAGTTAGTCAGTCAGTCAGTCAGTCAGTCAGTCAGTCAGTCAGTTAGTTAGTTAGTTAGTTAGTTAGTTAGTTAGTTAGTTAGTTAGTTAGTTAGGCCTGTGCATGCCTCCCAAACCTTTGTTACATCATTTTTGTGTTTTCCAACGAACTTTCCTTTCAGCATTCTTAATACGGGACATCGAGTGTCACACAGTACACAGCGTTTATGCTTGCATATTTGTCATTAGTCTTTACGTCTCTAGACATAAGAAAGGAATCAAATGGTTCCTGACACAGTAGCGACCATTCGGCGGATTTATTCTGCTCTCAACCCTTTAAAGACGAAACGTGTCTTATTTTAGATAAGGACTCAGCGCGTACCGCGCAGTAAACACATTCCGTCTGAGTTATAAAAACCCATCTGTTAATATTGCCTCACCCAGAAGTCACTGTTTGCTCTGATAGCCACACAAAACACGTAAACTCAATGCAAGAAACACTTAGAGTTGTTGAATGTTAAAACCTGGTGGCAAGTAAAATAACCGCTAGGCTTAAAAGGTTAATTTGTACGTCATTGCGTTTTGTACTTACTTGCTTTGCGAAATATTTTATCATTGCTGCGAGGTACTTTTGCAGGTCTTGTATCATTCTGATTCTTCTTGCATTAAGTATTCAAAAAAGTATTCTTTCTTTTCTTCCAATATGTCGTTAGTCTAAAAGGACTTAATACGAGTATGTCCGGCTGTCTGGAAGGTGACAGTGTACATTGTCCTGCAAGTGCTTCCTATAGAAGGATTTCCTTGATCCGGTGTAAACACACGACAGAATAAATAAAAATATTTGCCAGGTTTTCGGGGTTGATGTGACGTCGTCAAGTGACATACTGCAAATCCTCTGTCGGTATATATATATATATATATGTATCAAAGACTTGAATGTTGAGTAGTTAAGTCAGGGATAGTGCAGAGCAGGCACAGCGTTGTGTGAAGCTCCTAAGCCAGTCAGCGTGTTAAATCCTGTTAACGTTAATAACGGACACATGGAGAACGAGATTTAACCTGCCCCTGGTGAAGGCAAGAGATATGGTACGTCTCTTGTTTTTAAACCGATTACACTGTCCGTCATTGGCACCGTCCATTTTTATAATATATTTCACTCAACACAAACCAGTGTCTCCTGTAAGACCAGTTCGTTTGTACCGAAGTTCCAAAAAGTAAAATAACTGATAGTGAAAATAGACCGATCCTAGTGAACGCGCGGTCTTAGGCGTAGGTCTGCGGCTGCTCGCTTGCTGGGATTGCGGGTTCGAATCCTGAAGTGGTCATGATTGTTTGTCGCGTGTGAGTGTTTGTGTGTTGTCAGGTAGAGGTCTCTGCGACGAGGGTTACAGATTCATTATACTGGTAACTTTAAGAACTTTCGTATAAACTGTATTTTGAGTGCCTTAAGAATATGGAGTATGTATAATTTTGAAATGCAAAACTGTGCTCCGTTTTCAAATCTACCTTATTTCAGACTTTTGCAAAAAAAAATCGACTGTTTTTAAATGCAGTTGGACATAGTTGGGTTCGTTCTGAATTTGGAACTCCATAAAACGCAGTATGGCAGGGAGATTTCGTGCCCCACGCACTTAATGCGATTGACCATTCAGAGTAACAGAACCTAATTTCAAATTTGGAGTAATTCTGCCGTACAGTGGTCTGCGATATTCGATTCCTTTCTAATCCCCAGTGCCCTAACTAACCCTTTAAAGACGAAGCGTATCTGTTTTATATAAGGACTCAGTGCGTACCGCACTGTAAACACTCTCCATTTCGGTTATAAAAACCGGTCTCTTAATGTTTTATAAGGCAAAAGTTGCTGTTTGTTCTGAGATCCGTACAAAGCACATAAACGCAATGTGGGCACCACGTGGAATTTTTTAATGTTAAACCTGGCGGTACGTCAAGTTACCGCTAGGCTTTAAAAGGTTAATTATGTTACCATTTGACAATATGAAAAAAAATAAGGACCTAACTATTCAGCAGAAGCACTTCACAAAGTCCCTTTTCTGTTGCCTCATGTCTCTAGTACGCATTTCATATAAAACTGCCTCTTAGTTTTCCCTCTCGAAGATAAAGCAAGCCATTACTTCTCTAAGATGCCTCCGTTGGCAACATGAATTCCTGTAATAGCATACTCATTGAGATGGAACTGAGAAACGATGTTCCAATTCTTATGGCAGTAAATATTCCTGAAATAGCTTGAGAGGGTTGGATGAATATGCCAATTATGTTCATCCAACTGGCAACCTCACCTTCCCCCCCCCCTTCCCCCCCATTCGTTTCCTCAGCAGCGTCTACCTCTTTACTCAGTTCAGGCGGGACACACCAGCTTCACTTGGGTTCTAAAAGGATTTGCTTCAAGACGTCGTTTATCATTGTGCCACTTAAGGTACAGACACGCTAATTTACGGCGCGTCTTCGCTGGCTGAACCGTCTGGCGTCCAAGGATCGACTCGGTTCCAGAACAGGACGGCGATATATCCTATCAAACTACTATGATTTAAGATTACGTCGTCATTACTGGATGCATTTTACTTTTAATGCAATTGATTTTATTGCATTTTACTTGATTAGATTTGTGATACGTAATACTGCAATAGTAATGTTTGTTTGTATGTTTGTTTGTTTGTAACCCTTCCGTCTCCTACCTATTTGTTTACAGTAGGTGTCGAGGTTGTTTATTTTCACTTGATCACACTCAGACACACACCACAGTCGGTAGGACTCCTCTGGACGAGGGATCGGCCCGTCGCAGAGACCTGTACCTGACAACACAAACACTGTACAAGCCAAACATCCATGACCCCGGTGGGATTCGAACCCACGATCCCAGCAAGCGCTCGGCCGCAGACCTACGCCTTAGACCGCGCGACGTACGCCTTAGACCGCGGATTGGCTCTGAAATATTAATACAATACGAAAGGTTTTATTTCTTGCAAACGTAGTTTTCCCTGTCAACGCCATAAAGGCGTATAGGGGGAATAGACACAGAACTCCACTCATTCTTAACCTTGACACTAGATGAAGGTGAATGGTCAGGTTTAGGCCCCGGCCACTTACCCCCGCGAAGGAATCCCGGTACCCATTGAATACGAGGCTGCGAGGGCCCTAGGGACGATCTGGTCATTTTTGAAATTATTTTTGTTTTATTAAATGATGCTGTCAGTAACTCAGTCTGTGATTCTTCGAGTGATGTGATGATCAGGCACCGTGAATGGGCATGGATGTAGAAGGAAGCGAACATAGCCTGTTTCGAGTTAAAATTGGAAGGACTAAAGAAAATCACGAAAAGACTTACTGATCCTTGTGTTATAACTCTGTGATCCCACATCTTACAAAAAGTGAAATTCGTTAAAATTTTAGAAAACCTTCACTATATGTCAGAGCAGCATACTGAATATGGTAAAGTAAAGGTAACATTGTCCGTGGTCATTCCATGGAGGCGTATGAAGTGGTGGAGGCACACTTCCACCCACGCTTAACCTTTGCACTAGCTGGAGGAGGCTGGTCCCTAGAGCAGGCCTGGACGCTATTCCTAAGAGATGGAATGTTTGTTCCTTCGGGGAATCAAACCACGGTTCTTCGGTCCTCTGCCAGCTACCCCAGTCACTATACAGACTGCACTAGCCCGGCTTCCACATTTTCGCGATGGCGGTGCAAAGGTTTAAATGGAACCTGTCACCCACAGCCACCCTGTCACCCTATCTGAAGCGGACTGCAGGTGTCGTAACAGAGAAGGTGTCAGCGTAAATAATACGCAAGTTTTCCCAATTTTTCTGTGTTTTTAAAAAGAGTCTGTTGACTTCTACTAGTTGGTAACTTGCAGGGGGTAAGAAGGTGGCGTTGGCAAAGTTGAATGCAATCTGTCTAACGGCGAAGGGCGCCATGCACCAGCGAACGCATGCGTAATGGTCACGCTGCATTAAGCAGGGTAGCATGGCCTTGCTTGGCTAAACATCTGTAAAGATGGTTACAATTCATGGGACTGGTGAAGTACAGAGTGGCACTCTGTCGTGGTTCACAAGGGGGTATGAGGTCACCAAAACCAGCAGACAGTAAGCCTTTTGGGGTGTCATTACATTTTTAAAGCAGTGTTTATTGTTCGTAGCATTTCTGTAAGCCGATCCCAGTGGCCGCGCGGTCTAAGGCGTAGGTCTGCGGCCGAGCGCTTGCTGGGATCGTGGGTTCGAATCCCACCGGGGGCATGGATGTTTGTCTTGTACAGTGTTTGTGTTGTCAGGTAGAGGTCTCTGCGACGGGCCGATCCCCCGTCCAGAGCAGTCCTACCGACTGTGGTGTGTTTCTGAGTGTGATCAAGTGAAAATAAACAACCTCGACACCTGCTGTGAGTAGGTAGAAGAGGGAAGGACTGCGAAACGAAACGAAACCATTTCTATAAGTGTTTTAAGAAATGCGCATCTTACCTACAGGGTGTGTTTTGTGTTACATATGGTTTTCAGAATAAAGAGTGGTTATTTTCGTGAAGAACATGAATGTGTTCTTCTTTGTAATGGATGTGAAGTGTTCTGTGTGAGGTAGGAACGGAATTTTGAGTGTTATTTTTGCGATCTTCTGACTGACAACAGATAAAATGCAGTGACGTTACACGTGTACAGTAGTGTATGATTATGGCATACAAATTGGAAGCGAGGGACGCTGAAGATTATTAGAAAGGCATCATCGTGGGACAGTAACAGATGCGCCGTTTGATAGCGAGCGTCCGTACTCATGCTGTGACCAGAATTTCCCAAACGTTAACAGGCAAATATCGTCGTATGACATGGCTATGCAGGTGCAGAGTGGACATGGAGTTACAGCTCCTACCAATTCGTGGTCAGCATCACGCTACGGCCGCTTTACCCCTGGGAAAGAACCGGTACCCATTATGGAGGAAGCTGCGTCGGACTCTGCGACGGTCTGGACGGGAGCAGAAAATCTCGCCAGCGCCGGGATTCGATTCCCAGACCTTCCAGCCCTCAGCGCGTCGGCCTACCGACTAAATAACTTGAAGACGTCCCTGCACAAGCCTGGGCAGGACCCTAGGGCCATAGGAAGTTAAGGCTGACAGGATTTCTAGACAATCAGTACATAAAGGTAGTGTCAGCCCTACGAACTGGCCGCCTTTACCCCCGAGGATATATTCCTGATACTCGTTTAGGTTAGAGGCTGATTCAGCCCCAGGACCGCAGTGCGGCCGGAAGGACTAAGTTAGTGGAAAATCGAAATTGGGAATCGAAACCGCAACCTTCCGGCTTGTAGCGTAGTGCGTCAATCAACCGCGTCAGCCCGTGCCCCCGCTGTAGCGACTACGCTGCCCAAATGTTAACAACTGCGGGAGTTAAATAGACAGGTTATGCGTGTAGTAGCAATTGGCTCGCGAAACGGCAGTTTGTCGCAATCCACACAATTAGTCAAACTGAGATTCCCGCATTACTGGGCAGTTGGGTTACAGACACACCGTCTGTCAAAATGTTGTGTCCACAAACATATTGCTTGTCCTTATGTTTTCGTAAAAACATAAATAAATGTTGGTTTTTTAACGGTCCGTGGCTCAGGCAGTTAGTCGCCGGCCTCACACCGCGGAGGCCCAGGTTCGATCGCGGGTCGGTCCATGTTAGATTTGTGGTGTACAAACGGGCACTGGGACAAGTTTTTCTCGCAGTACTTCGGCTTTCGCCTGTAAATTTCATTCCACCGGTGCTCCATTGCTAGGAAGAATGAAAAAAACTAATCATCTTCATCATAGGGTTGCACAAGGAGCCTCAAGGCTGCGGTGCGTCCGTAGCGTCTGCTGCGGGGGCCCACAGTCAAAAAGAATGGATCTGTCACGGTTTTTCTCTCTGTTGTAAAACTGTGTATCGCTGGGTTGCGACAAATGGCTACGTCATGAGCGAATTACTGGGAAAGAAATGTGGCCGGGATATGACAGTTGATGTAATACCGCAACACTTTCTGGTGCAACTGAGGAAAACCACGAAATGTTTTAACTCAGAATTGCCAAGAGATTTCAAATCGGCACTCGCCGCTGAGGCCCTCCTCAGATCTCTCGCCAGTCCATGTGAGATTTGTGGTGTGCAAAGTGTCACTTGAACATATTTTTCTCCTAGTACTTAAGTTTTCCCCTGTAGGTATCATTCCAACAATATTCCGTACTCACTTCACCTTCATTTGCTTTGCCGAAAGAACAACCGCGTGTAATCTTAGAATCTTCAAACAAAGCATTCCTCTTTGGGCAGTCTGTGAGATTTGAACAGAAGATAGCTTTCGCATTGTTTAGTGTCCAATTTGTTAGCAGGGCTGTGGAGTCGCAGTCGGAGTCGGAGTCGGTAAATTTTTACCGACTCCGACTCCGACCTCAGTCTAAAACCTTAACTAGACACTCCAACTCCAGAGCCCTGATAGCTACAGTAACCATTAGACTTATACTTAAATATAGGTTATAAGGCTAAACAGTAGCCTGACGATTCACGTGGTGGTGCTGAAACGTCTTATAGGTTTACCGTTATTAATGCATACTGAGCTTTTATGAAGGAGTCGGAGTTTTAAAAACTGAGGAGTCGGAGTCGGAGCTTTTGTGTGCCGACTGCACAGCCCCGGTTGTCCGTTATGCTGGGCGATTCCTTTTGCCGTACCAGATGTGTCATTTTTCATGCGTGGCGATGGTAAACGTCAAAGCGTCATCAAGAAGCCTATTTGACGAGAATCCAAGGTGTCTTCATCTTAAATTTTTTTAAATTTAGCTAAGATTTAGAGCACGGGCGTCTAACCTTTCTATTGCAAAGGGGCACACCTTTATTCTGTGCTGGTTCGTGGGCCGAAAGTCGAAAAATAACAAAAAGTGTTATACCTAACCGCCTAAATTATTGCTTAATTTTTATAGTACCCAGTAGCCGCGCGGTCTAAGGCGTAGGTCTGCGGCCGAGCGCTTGCTGGGATCGTGGGTTCGAATCCCACCTGGGGCATGGATGTTTGTCTCTTGTACAGTGTTTGTGTTGTCAGGTAGAGGTCTCTGCGAAGGGCCGATCCCTCGTCCAGAGGCGTCCTACCGACTGTGGTGTGTGTCTCAGTGTGATCAAGTGAAAATAAACAACCTCGACACCTGCTGTGAACAAGTAGGTAGAAGAGGGAGGGACTGCGAAACGAAATTTTTATAGTACGTAAATAATTTACAAATTTGGTCGCCGACCGCATAATATTTCCTGGCGAACCGTGGGTTCAAGATCCACGGATTACAGCTTAAAATTTATCCAAGTAGTAGGTCTTCCTATGTCACAGAAAACACCTTACATTTCCATTACAAAGACTAGCAGTGTAATAACGTCTAGAAAATGTGTCGAAATTTGATGGCTGAATTGTACAAAACGCCCGAGTCAGTGTGCAGGCAGAGTGTGGGGTGTTTAAGTGTTAAAACAGCTGGCACATTGCATTTTAAAGGGTTAAACCACAGAAATAAGGCAGCTCTCGTGTACTGTCCACTACCCCACTAGAACTGTGCATACTGTCTTACTGTCTGGGCCCCTTCTCATTCAATTGTATAATGCCTTCATATTACTTTCAATCTGTGTTTCTAATGGGGTCCAGTGCTAGGAGGGCAGCATTAATAACTCCATTTGCATTTTAAACAGTTGACTCACTTCACTGCGCTGGTTGGAAGGCGGGGGGGGGGGGAATGGGGGGCAGAGGCTGAAGCTGCGTCATTTCTCTACGCATTGTATACCTCTGTCTCTCTGTTTCATGAAACTTTATATTGAGGAGGTCACCGGTTTGAATTTCGGTCGGGGCGCGGACTGTCCTTTTGTGTTACTTGTACCCACTCAGACAAGAACCGGTATAGTGGCTCGAATTGGCCCGCGAGTTGCTTCGTTCCCCATGCGGTCCAATTCATTGTGTACTGCTGCTTATGTAGCGCTGTCTAGTTCAAACTGCAGACAGCATCCTTAAATAAATAAATAAATAAAATAAATAAAATAAAATAGATAAATAAACAAATAAATAAATAAACGCGTGAATGACAAACAACAGACAAATTCTCGTTCAGAAAGACTGCTGCACATAATGAAATTTGAACAACTAGGTATTTGAGTTTGCGTTGTTTTACTGTCTGTGATTTTGTGCGTAATTGTTACATGATGGTGCGTCAATCAAAATTTTATTTACCTCCAAATGAAACGAGGGAATTTCCTTGCAAACAGTACCAGTTAACGGAGTTTAATGTGTGTATGTATGTGTGTATGTGTGTGTACGTGTGTATATGTGTGTATGTGTCTATGTGCGTGTATGTGTGTATGTATGTATGTGTGAATATGTGTGTATGTATGTGTGTGTATGTGTGTATGTGCGTGTATGTGTGTATGTGCGTGTATGTGCGTGTATGTGCGTGCATGTGCGTGTATGTATGTGTATGTGTGTGTATGTGTGTATGTGCGTGTATGTGTGTATGTGCGTGTATGTGCGTGTATGTATGTGTATGTGTGTGTATGTGTGTATGTGCATATATGTGCGTATATGTGTGTNGTGTGTATGTATGTGTGTATATGTATGTGTGTATGTGTGTATGTATATGTATGTGTGTGCGTGTGTGTGTATGTATGTGTGTGTATGTGTGTGTATGTGTGTATGTGTGTGTATGTATGTGTGTGTATGTGTGTATGTGTGTGTGTGTATGTGTGTGTGAAGTGTAAAACGCTGATTTCCGCTACCTTGTATGTGTTAGTTACAATATTACTTCCATAAGTCTGTAACACGCTCGCTGTTGTCAACTCGCCTCTCATCCCGGTTTTCGCATTCGGTATAAATGACTACCTTGGCCCTCCAGCCGCGCGGTAATGAAACGGAAGAAATCGCGCGCCTCCGTCAGCAGTGTTGCGACTGCAATGCACACGCGCTGCGCAGAAGGGAGAGATACAATTACGGGTAATTACCAAACGTATAAAGTAGATCCGTATGTAAAAATATTAATGCCTGCTGCTGTCTCGTTATGTACTTTAGAAGACAAGTTACAGAAGTTACGGATGGCGCAAAGGTAAAGGTTTTGTTGCCCCAGTGCACGCCATGTATGAGTGTAGGGTAATGGAGGTATACCTCCACTCATTCTCAACCTCAGCACTAGATGGGATCAGTGGTAAACTCGCTCCGAAGAGTGTAGGCGTCGTGTCTTAATGTGAAAGATTAGATCAGTTAGAGAGATGTTAAAGGCTAAATCAGCGGTTTCCAGCCTTTTGTGCGTGTGACCCTAAAGTAGCAAACGGTATGTGACCCGCGACCCTACCGTGGAAACGGCAACAGCCAGCGATATTTATTGTAAATGCACTAAAACTGATGCGTTTTCTTGATCACTACATGACATTGCCGCTTGTTAAAAAAATATTAAATTTTTAATGTTACTTGTCAAATCCAATATTTTTGGGAAAATGTTAAATGCGCAAAACATGCAAGAAACAAATTTTCATTTAAATTACTCATACATGTGCTGGTTAGAAAAGTCATGTGCTTCTAAATACAAACAACAAAGTGTGTTATTTAATTATTTAAAACGTAATTGCTCCAGTATGTTTGAAATTAATAAACCCAGCTTCAGTAATAGCATGTTCTCTGTCATTGTTTGAATTTATCTTAGACACAAATTTCTATTTTTTTTCCTAATTTTCTGTTTCTCCATAAAACCCTCTTGCGACCGTAGATCAGCCCCCCCCCCCCCCCCCGCGACCCTCATCAGGGTCGCGACCTGAGGTTGGGAACCTCTAGACTGACTTTAAATCTGCAGCGGAACATCTCAATAAACAGGCAGGACATCAAGGTAAAGCGCAAAGTTTTTAGCACTTACCCACCCCCTTCCACCCAGATCTACAGATCTCATTACAAGATCCTGTCTTTAGACATCTGTTCTTAACGGGAAAAAACGGCTGTCTCAATTGACTTGTGAGTGGATGGGGAATGTTTTGTAGCAACGAAGGAGCGCGTCCTCCATCCGCAATTCGATTCGTTTACAAGAACGCAGTTTTGTTCTGTTTGAAGTAAATGCCAGCTAATTGAAAGTCTGGGAGAAATGGGAGACTCGGTACTTAGAAACGTAACACAAACCTGCACAACACGTTAGGCATCTCGTTAAAGCCTATTGTGTTTCTGCAGCGAAATGCTCTTACGGGGTGTTTTGGAGATATAAAATGTCAAGTCGGAATCTCTTTCGACTTGTTTCCCAGAAACTATCATTCTGTCTCCGCAATAAATGTAAATTTCAGAAGCATTACATGATAACTAACCAACCGCCATGGAGCAGTGCCCTTCTTGACAAGCTGATGGTTCCTCACCTAGTCAAGAACTTAACAGAATGTTTTGTATCACGACGGTCCCTTCTGCCCACAACAGCCCAGTTCCGCAGCTAATCAAGAAATTTGGAGGATTTTATGTAACCCAAAATTTCGCTGTGTTTTCACCAGTCTACCACGTGTTATTATTCTGAGCTAGAGTAATCCAATCAGTGCCCTCCCATTTTGTTTCTGTAAGATCCATTCTAATATTATCACCCTGTACATGCGTAGGTCTTTCAAAAGAACGCTATGAAGATTGACATTCAAGAAAATTGTCTGTAAAAGTTCAGATCATGCCTCACAGAGAACACAGTATGTGTCCGTTATAAAGATCAGTCGGTTAGGGTTGTTTATGGAAGTAAATGTGTATTGTGATAATTGTACAAAACACTCACATACAGGGTGTGGGTGAAATTAAAAGTGTTGAGCACTAAAGGACGAGGAAGCCTGTGAAGTGAAAGCGGCAGTAGCCAGCACTAATATAGCGACATTTGTCTGGCGGTACTGATTGTAGAACGAGGTTTGTAAACCAGGCTATAAAACCGCACGGGAGGGGGGTGTATGAGTGTTGGGTTGTCAGCACAGTGAAGATTGTGGTTTATGACACCGTGTAGTTTGGTAGATAAGTACTAACACTTCGAAAAAAATTGCCTCTGTATTCAACACTGCAGATGGATGCTGTAAGTTGCTCTCAAACTTTGATAACAACCTAACATATACAGAGTGTTATAAACTGGGGGTACAGTGTGTAAATACGTGGATTCTTGTAAAAATGAGGTGCACCTTTGTGTTTACAATACATATCAAATGTAACAGTATTCCAGACCAACACAGTTCTTTATTGATACATTAATTGCCTTGTTTAACAACGTAACTTGAAATATGTAGACAAGCTACTTTGTAAAATAAAACAGTTTGTTTTATCAATACGAATTTGAGCTTTACTGCTTTGCTGTTGTTTTTATTCTTGCACATGGATTTGTTACAAATACCACAGGTCATGTAACAGGCATCGTTTAGCTTTTGGTCGGTGAAGAACCTGGTGGAGCTGACGGACGTTCCTGCTCTGTACGTGAGGTGTCAAGGCCAGTGTTGTTCGGTCGTCCGATCTGCTATCGCTACTTCTGTACAAGTGGCTTGCTCTAAAGACATCCACATGAAAATTCCAACAGTCAAAAACTAAAATATGACGTGTAACAGAGAAACGTGTCATTTGCTACCTGTTTGTGTGCGTCTGCAGAAAGTACGGCATTGCGCTGGGTGGGATCCTGTGTCAAGACTGTCAGATAGCGTGGCATTGTCCCAACGTTGCAGACACAAGGATAGCGCGTTCTGGTAGCCACAGCATAATTATCGCCGGTAGATCTGGTTTGTCACTGACAAATGATGTTACACCAGCCCTCGTCTTTTCTTCGTCGACCAAACGATTCATGCATCAGCAGACCTATAGGTTTTAATGGTTAATAGTTAAATGAAGCTGGCTGCCTAAACCAGTAGAAGTGGGGCTATTAACATGGTGTCAGGTACAAGGTTAGGTTGTGTTTCTTTTACAAGTTTGGGTAGCTTGTATCACACTTCGTTCACTAGCGCGTACAATCCACCACAGTGTGTACTGAAATAACAGGCATTGGTCTGTTTATACATGTCAAATGATACCGTGCAATTAAAAAACGATTTCTCAGCTTTAAAGAAAGGCATGAAAGAGAGAGAGAGAGAAAATAATCGTTCATTGCTCTGTTTCTTTTCATTATTCTCGCTTTTACTCTGCCGTACCTATGGTAGCTAAGAATTGTACATTAACACGTTGCAACACAATGCTACTGCCTTAACACGAATAAGACACCTGCATTTTGCTCCGCTTAGTGTATTCACTGGTTGCACCTGATTCTCAGAATAAAAAGCGATTAGATGTCCTAAACGGCTTTCAAACACAGTGCTACCAACCTTTGTAACAATACGAAATATATTTTGCCCATAGAATCTATGATGATGATGATGATGATGATAATGATGATCATCATCATCATGAACGTAAACAGATGTAGGACTCTGGGTCCTGTCCTGTGGAAACTCAAGACGCTGTTGATCTGTCCGTCTTGTTTTTGGTCGACTTATGTCGCGTTTGCCTTTTGGTTTTTATTCCAGTGCCATTCTGAGTATTCGTGAGTGTTCCATCCTTTGAACATGCTGTAGCCAATTCTTTTGGTAGCTCTGAATTCCATCTACCATGTGTTTCACGTTCAGTTTTTCTCTGATTGTTGTGTTCCTTTGATCGCCTGACCCTGTCAGACGTAAAAGTGACCTCAGAAATTTCATTTGTGATGCTTCTAATTTTTGACATGCTTTTTTATTTAAAACCCAAACTTCACCGCCACATTTCATTGCTGCTTTGGACGTAATGTTGTAACGTCGTAGTTTTGTGCGTGGGCGCTTCACCAGCCCTGCGAGAGGCCGGCAAGCTCTTCAGGGGACATCAAAGTACTCACGTGAAGCTCCTATGGAATTGTCCGTCTGTTTCACCTTATGACGACAACAAAGAAGTTACGAATTAAATTAACCCTTTAAAGACGAAGCGTATCTGTTTTATATAAGGACTCAGTGCGTACCGCGCTGTAAACACTCTCCACTTCGGTTATAAAAACCAGTCTCTTAATGTTTTATAAGGCAAAAGTTGCTGTTTGTTCTGAGACCCGTACAAAACACATAAACGCAATGTGGGCACCACGTAGAATTTTTTAATTTTAAACCTGGTTATACGTAAAGTTACCGCTAGGCTTTAAAAGGTTAAACCAACAAAAGCACAAACTTGGTTCTAAGTATATATGATGACCTGGTCACCGAAACATATGTACGGCTGACAATATATGTATATATACAAACACGTTTCTGCATTTATTGGGTTGATTTAAACAAGAAGCTATGAATTCGGTTTAATTCTCACATAAAAAAGGATTTCTTATGTACACCATACACCAGTAACCGATACTTCCAGTCACTTCGCAGTGTTTGCTGTGGGGTAAGAAGTGTGTTCGTAAGTGATACTAGATGAATTGTAGACCGCGGTTCGACTCCAGACCAGTCCATGCGAGATTTTTGGAGAGCAAGGTGCTACTGGTACAGGTTTTTCTCCGATTACGTCGGTTTTCCCCCTTCAGTAAAATTCTACCAATGCTCCGGACTCATCTTCACCTTAATACGGCTCTGACAGGAGGGAAAAGCGGGAACCGTCAAACCAAAAATGCGTTTTTGGATATCGGGGATCACTGGACGGATGAATCCCATGAGACTGTTTTTCGCGCTTCAAAGTTTTATGGCCGTCACATTGTGACATAAACCCCACGGGTAAAAATTCGTGTTGACAAGGTAAGGGACAATCAGCTGTTCAAGAAAATCGTCAATTTATACGCAAATATGGAGTTACTTTTCCCATCACAATTTCCTTTCGCGTACGATGTATTTTTCTTATTTTATGAATTATACATTATGCAGTGTATTTCCATGTGAATACATAGCTTCTATAGTTAAAAAATTGGAAACCAGTAGAATGTACCTTTTGACAGTGACACATTATGTTGCACAAATATTCTCACGTGCCACATCAATTCAGTCCAGCAGTGTCAGTGTTCTTTGAGCGCCAAACTTGGTTCTTGACAAAGAAAGTGTTAAAAGTGTTTCCCGTTACTTCAGCTCTTCAAGTGTTGATTTAATTCGGAAGTCTTTGTTTCTGGCGGGTTCCCTGCATCGCTAGAGGCCGTGCCAGTTCTTCAACACTCCCGAGACTTGGAGTGGTTAATTAAAAGTCTTGATATGAAACTCCGTGCCGTGTAAACTAAGCGTGGTGGCATTTTGGTACCATGAAATAAAATCAAGTAAAGAAGGTTACCAAGTACACACAGCGCGCAAACTTTAGTCTTTACAAGGAAGTTTAATTTAAACTGAGACCGTGGCACTCATGCCTTTAACGAGTCCAGGAAAAAACTTAAGAATAAACGAAGTGAAAAACATCGCTCAATTTACACGAAATTTCAGATGTTTGATGTTGCCTGATTAAAATAAATTACATCCACAGATAAGAAATATGGACTGGCACGCGAACGTTTAACTAATTATGATCAATGTGAATTATATTTAAAGACCCAGTGCGTACCGCGCAGTAAACACTCTCCGTCTCGGTTATAAAAACCAGTCAGTTAATGCTGTATAGGGAAATAATTGCTGTTTGTTCTGAGATCCACACAAAACACATAAACACACTGTGTGGGCAGAACGTAGAATTTGTGAATGTTAAACCTGGTGGTACGTATAGTAACTGTTTAAAGTCCCAGCCCGTACCGTGCAGTAAACACAGTCTCGGTTATAAAAATCAGTCTCTTAATGCTGTATAGGGAAATAATCGCTGTTTGTTCTGAGATCCACACAAAACACATAAATACACTGTGTGGGCAGAACGTAGAATTTGTGAATGTTAAACCTGGCGGTACATACAGTAACCACAGGGCTTTAAAAGGCTACAGTCCGTACCGCGCAGTAAACACACTCCGTCTGAGTTATAAAAACCAGTCAGTTAATGCTGTATAGGGAAATAATCGCTGTTTGTTCCGAGATCCATACAAAACACATAAACACACTGTGTGGGCAGAACGTAGAATTGCTGAATGTTAAACCTGGCGGTACGTACAGTAACCACTGGGCTTCAGTAGATGGTTGTGACGGTCATTTTCAGACACAGATCTAATTTGCTGGACTCAAGAAATGTAACGTTCTTTTTAATTGTATATCTACGTAGGTCTCTAAGTGCTGGACAAAAAACAAGGGGATTTAGTTAGTTTTAAAATACATTAAGTCAGGACCTTCAAACCTGAGAGCTGTGTCACTGAAGGTCCTTAAAAAAGATGGCTGCGATTTTAGGGTAAATCCTAGGCGCCAGAAAAGCGACATGAAGCAGGTTCCATACTGAAAACCCACAAATATTACGCACTACCGCACAAAATTCAGTCGCCCGGGCGATCTGGCGACTGGAATTTGTGCGCACCTAATTATCAGGTTAATCAGATCGAACCAGATGAGATGCGTTGGGAATGTAGAACGCATGGGTGGAGAATACAGGATTTTGTTGAGAAGCCCGAAGAAAAGGGACTGCTTTATAGATCGAGGAGTAGATGAAAAGATAATATTAAACTGGATCGTAAACATGAATAAAAATTGTGGACTGGGCTGGTCTGATTTAGAATAGGGACCAGTGACGGACTGTCGTGCTTTCAATAATGAACCTTTCCATTCCACTGAGTATTGGGGGAGGGGGGGGGGCGGAGAGGAAGGGAGACTTCTTAACTGGCTAAAGAACAGTTAGCTTCTCAGGAAGGACTGTGCTCAGGTTTCCTGACCTTTAACCCATTCATAATTCTTCGTGCCCCCTTTGCCTTCAACGTCTGTGATGTCTGAAACTTCCAAAAGTGACATATACCCTTCTTGCACATTAATCATTCCGATTTTGTTTCCAGCAATGCACTAAACATATCACCTTCTTGTCGGACCGCGAGAGTGCCCGTTTGTCCACTCAACCAATTCTGATAGCGATTTTGACTCCAATAAGGGCCCTGTCCGCCTCACTTGGCTTCTCACAGTGACATCTCTCGCAACAACATGCAACCATTTGATGTCAACTAGGAATGTGTTAACATGTAACGTTTGTGGTTTTGCGGTAGAGACAGCGTCTCTGATTTGAAATTGATCCCACCCGCCATTTCCTGTAGTAATACTAAGCCAATTAAGTCTATATGCCATTGTCAGCGTTTCCCTTTGATATCCATCCAGGTTGTGGGGGTTTTGAAAATTTCCGAGGCAAACCAGTCCCGTCAGTACATCTGAACATAAAAGACGTGTGTAGTTATAAGTAGGGGTGCACAAATCCCGTGGCGCCAGATCGTCTGGGCAGCTAAATGTTTTACTTGTTGGCCCTCGATATGGAACTTGCTTCATAGCACCCTTTTGGTGCCTAGATTTTTGGAAAATTTGTGCACCTCTAGTTATGCGTATGGACATGCTGGCGCATCAGTTAAAACAAATGGATGTTAACTGGAATAGGGTTACAGAAATTGTATCTTATGGAACCCGGGGTTTCCGCGAATTAAACAGTAAACGTGTCGAAAGAAAATTAAATTGCAATGTACAATGACAAGTTTATCATCATCATCATCATCATCATCATCATCGCTGTACTGCACTATGTATTTGCAGTTCATATTAACACTGCAGACGCTTCGTGCGGCGCATACACGTAAACAAGTTCAGCACCGACCTATTCCACAAGTATCCGAATATAAACAGTCCTGCGTGTTTCGGCCACTGTCCGTAGCCATCTTCAGGGAGTATCAGTGCTCAGAGTTATATACAGCGTTATTATGCAGCTTCTCAATAATAAATGGTAACATACTAATATTCTGTTAAAACAGGAATGTAGAGTAAGTTGTGTGTTAAAGCTACGTTAAAATTATACAAGGCGATTAGTAAAAACTGCTGCAATAAAAATTCTTGGAAAGTGAAAATTCTTCGAGTGTGTCGGGCGTTAAACCCCGCATTTTGATACATTGTGTGTACAGCAGGCGACCACTTGGGAGACCCAGGCGTAGACGGGAGGATAATATTAAAATAGATCTCCAGGAAGTCGGATGGGGGCTTGGACTGGATTGAGCTGGCTCAGGATAGGAACAAGTAGCGGGCTGTTGTGAATGCGGCAATGAACCTCTGGGTTCCATAAAATGCGGGGAATTTCTTGACTAACTGAGAAACTGTTAGCTTCTCAAGAAGGCCTCTGCTCCGTGGAGTTAGTTAGTTAGTTAGTTAGTTAGTTAGTTAGTTAGTTAGTTAGTTAGTTAGTTAGTTAGTTAGTTAGTCAGTCAGTCAGTCAGTCGTGTACAGCGTGAATAATCATTAGAAATTAGTATTTATAATTTTTATTTCACATTTATTAATTGCTTCAAATATATGTGAAATGCTACAGTACTAGGATAAATTCTTTAATCTTATTATGGAAATTAGATATTTTGTTTGTGGAACGACGTGTTACTCTTTACGCTTAATTTCTCATTTACCTTAAATGTGATTTTTATTTATAGACATGCGCAGTTAAATGGTATGTTGCCCTTGTTGCTTGTTTCACAATTGTTTATTATCGCCTTCATTTATTTCAAGTCTAGGCTTTTTGGTTCAAACAATAACAAATTTGTTAATTGTTGCGCAAAAAGTTTTCGACTACAGCGTGGTTCCACGCCATATTGAACTGGACAGAACTATACGGAGCCTCTGTAGCACTTTCCACCCTTATTGCTACGATATGACGGTCACATTTATTAAGAATCGTCCTTCGCGACCGCTCACGAACAGCCGTTTCCACTTTCTCATTACTGGGAATTCGGCGATCTCCAAAATATTGGCTTGTGCCACCCAAACTCCCTTACGTCTTGTTCTGTTTGTGGCGTGACATTCTCCACTCATGCCTCTTTACCTGCAAGAACCGGATGGAAAAAATGTATCATTGCGCTGGTCGATAATCTAGCAAAATGATAATACTAAAGTGAAGTAAAAGCGCCACGTTTAACGTTGTAATGATTTCTCATTTAATTTTTACAGACTAGACAGTTTTACATATTAAATGTCCGTCGTATTAGATCAGATAAGTGAAGACATTAAAGAAAGGCATAATATGTGTAACGGACAAGTTGAATAATAAAGGAATTTAAAAAGAGGGCGGAAGAATAAAACAGACGTGCTATTGCTAGAAAATAATGTGACAGCTGAACCCAGTTTGTATTATGGCAGTGAAACCTGTGTCTGGCGGGAGAGGCAGAATGACGGATACAAACTGCATATATCGAGTTTCTTTGGAGTAACTGCACGAGGCAGAAAGCGAGATAAGGATATAACAGCCCGACTAAACCTGAGAACACGGAAGGACAAATACAGAAAAATAAATGAATTTGGAAACGTCTAAGTAAGATAAGAGCGAGAGTATCCTGCCAAAACCTGTGTGCTCACATAACACAAAAGGAGAAGCAGACATGGGAAGACCAAATAATAGATGGAAAGACCAGTCTTTATGCTCGTCCGCTAAGTTGCAAAGAATGACTGTAAGGTTTATTCTGTCTTGTCTCTGCATCCGGACGGCTTCAATACTACTTTGTGCCTTCTTTTATTCGTTGCATGGCTTCTGATTGCACTAACGGGCTTGTAGCATGCAGTTCTTGAGCTGGCATAGCGGTAGATCCAATAAAAACAGTAATGCCATTTTCCAAATATTATTCGAGTGATCAAATGAAGGGGAATGGGATGGGCAGGACATGTGGCACGTATGGGGAGTAGAGAAAGGCATGCAGGGTTTTGGTGGGCGGAGTGAAGGTGAGAGACCACTTGGAAGACCTAGGCTTAGATGTGAAAATAATATTAAACTGGAATTTACGGAATTACAATAACAGGTTGGAATCATCAGGCTCAGACAGGGGACATGTGGCGGGTTGGTGTGGACACGATGATGAAAATTTGATATTATATAGACCGCGTAGCTTGTCACAAACTTACTAACAACCAACAAACGCACGTGCTAAATACATATACAGCGTGTATTAAAAAACCAACATATCTTTCGACAAACCTTTGTCTTCTTCAGGGGTTCATAGCGAAGGTGTACAAGGACTTCGCATGCATTTACTTGCTGAAAACATCACACATTATAAAATCAAGCACACCAGTTCGGAGTCACAGTGCGTAAATACGATGTTAAAATATTGAAGTGCATTTCAAAGTTTTAACATCGTATTTTATTAAGTGTGACTATGAATTGTGTATGTTTGAACTTCTAATGCGTGATATTTTCAACATGTAAGTGGATGCAAAGCTCTTGTACACGTTTGCTATAAATCCCTGAAGACGATAAAGGTTTGTCGAAGCATACGTATGGGTTTTTAATACACGTTGTATGTGTATTTACCATGTGCGTTTGTTGGTTTTTAGTAAGTTTATGGCAATGGAAAATTCGGGTTCCACACCTTGGCGTTAATGGGAAGGAGGAGGAGAAGAAGAAGAAGAAGAAGAAGAAGGATAAGAAGAAGAAGAAGGAGGAGGAGGAGGAGAAGAAGAAGAAGAAGAAGAAGAAGGAGGAGGAGGAGGAGGAGAAGAAGGAGAAGAAGAAGGAGGAGGAGGAGAAGAAGAAGAAGGAGGAGAAGAAGGAGGAGGAGGAGGAGAAGGAGGAGGAGGAGGAGGAGGAGAAGAAGGAGGAGGAGGAGGAGGAGGAGAAGAAGGAGGAGGAGGAGGAGAAGAAGAAGAAGAAGAAGAAGGAGGAGGAGGAGGAGGAGGAGAAGAAGAAGAAGAAGAAGAAGACCACGGTTTCTGTGGCCAAATTCTTAAATAGGACACTGCCATAGCATAAGGGCTTATCCCGGTTCCCTGCTTTAATTTTTACTTCTTGGTTTCATTCAAATAATATCGACGCCAAATACCTCGAATTGATGTGGCATTGTAGAGGTCTTTATCACAACGAAGTCGGAATACAACCACGTGTCAGCGCTTGTCCGAGTTTCCTTTCGGTTCATCGGACCAGGCAGGCAGGCGGGCAGGCGAGCAGGCGGTCGCTCTGGGATGGCCGGCGATGAAGTGAGTGTTACCCGGCGATGCTGCTCTGTACGCCAGTCACGTGCTGCCCCACAGTGCAGGCGATTCTCTCCAACACCGTCGTGAAACGATTTAGTGCTCTTAATTATACAGTAAAATGGCCGGCTGTGTACTCACTCGACTTAACTTTGGACCCCTGAGGTGTTAAGATTCGGTCAGTAAGCGCTGGCAGTCTAGTGTCCACGTACCACTGGACGTAACGTAACGTAGTTGACAGAATAAATAGATCAAATGTTAGGTACATTCCACAGTAGATTATGGGGATAAGAGACAGCGCTACGTACTCGTAGAATAACCCCGTCTTCTTCTACATCTAGATTTCGTCCTTCAACCTGTTCCTAACTTCATTTTCATATTTTTCTTGGTCTGTCTTCGTCTCTTCTGCCTGTTTGTAGATCACTGTCTTACTTCAGAAGTGCAAATTCCGTTCTGCCTAACTGCTATATCCAGTTCTGTTTTTAAAAATTTCTTTTTTTTTTACACGGCGTTACCTGCAGTCCTGTCTTACTTCTTGATTTGTTATTTAGTATTGACTTGTGCATCTTTTCGCTGACTGAAGACTCTTAATTTGTCTTGTTTGTTATCATTATTTTTCTTTCTCGATCATGAGACAGGAACGTGAGGCATATAGACAAAAAAGACTGTTACGGTCATGCGTAATTCTCGGGTCAGTGAAAGGATGTGCAAGACACATCCGAACACCAAATCCAGAATAAATTTTAACAAAAGATTGGCTGAATTCTCTTAGCTTGAACAGCAAACAATATGTTCGTAGCCAACAGTTTAAACAGCTTTAAATGAACGATATTCTGAAGCCGATCCCAGTGGCCGCGCGGTCTAAGGCGTAGGTCTGCGGCCGAGCGCTTGCTGGGATAGTGGGTTCGAATCCCACCGGGGGTATGGATGTTTGTCTTGTACAGTGTTTGTGTTGCCAGGTAGAGGTCTCTGCGACTGACCGATCCCTCGTCCAGAGGAGTCCTGCCGACTGTGGTGTGTGTCTGAGTGTGATAAAGTGAAAATAAACAACCTCGACAACTACTTTGAACAAGTAGGTAGAAGAGGGAAGGACTGCGAAACGAAACGAAACGAACGAACAAACGAACGGTATTCTGAAGCGGTAACTGTTAATTAACATCCAATTTCCAATCACAGGAAAGTTCTTTATATAGCTTATTTCATTTTGTGCTTATCCTTAATAATCTAACTCCATGCAAGAGTTCTCGAGAAGCTACTGGTTGCCCAGAATATCAAAGAACTTGCTGTCTGTATGAAAAAGGAAGGCCCATTACTGTATTTGCAAAAAAACTCCAAATTTTACCCTTTTAGTATTATTCTCTCGTGTAAGGCAGACCGTTCAACCGCCATTCATCCTTCGGATACAACTGACTAGCTCTCTAACTAACTAACTCCATGGAGCAGAGGCCTTCTTGAGAAACTAACAGTTTCTCAGCTAGTCAAGAAATTACCCGCATTTTATGGAACCCGGTGGTTCATTGCCGCATTTACAAGGGCCCGCCACCTGTCCCTATCCTGAGCCAGCTGAATCCAGTTCATGCCCCATCCCACTTCTTGAGAATCCATTTTAATATTATCCTCCCATCTACGCCTGGGTCTCCCAAGTGGTCGCCTTCTCTCAGCTGTCCCCACCAAAACCCTTTATGCACCTCTCTTTTCCCCCATACGTGCTGCATGCCCCGCCCATCTCATTCTTCTCGATTTGTTTACCCGAATAATATTTGGTGGTGAGTACAGGTCATTAAGTTTCTCGTTATGTAGTCTTCTCCAGTCCCCTGTCGTCTCGTCCCTCTTAGGCCCAAATATCCTCCTCAGCACCCTATTCTCGAACACCCCCAGTCTTTGTTCCTCCCTCAGTGTGAGAGACCAAGTTTCCCACCCATACAAAACAATAGGTAAAAGTACAGTTCTGTATACCCTAATCTTTGTGTTTTTGTATAGCAACCTGGAAGACAAAAGATTCTGCATCGAATGACAGCAAACATTCCCCGACTTCAATCTGCTCTTGATTTACCCTTCGGATATTAACACCTCTCATCCATTTCCCAAGCGTCACAAGGTGTATCTATATCAACGTAAGTAACGATTTTATATAAAAATTAGGAAATGCAAGATATTTGGGCGGTTTAATTACACTCACTGAGAGATGAGAACGTAGGACATGTCTTGGAAAAGACCAGAACACTCATGTATTTTACACTCGACAAGTGACTATTTTTTAAACCGATAAAAATGTACAGACACATCGCCTCCGAGCTGTTACATACATAAGCCAGAATTATGTATATGATTGCATAGGAAAAGCGATAAATAACGATGCTCATTTACCTTGAGTTGAAGTTCATAGAAAACAGCATATTATTGTCGAGTTTTACGGGAAGGAATCGTAAATTTTTCCGGACTTCAAAGCGAACGTCTTCATCTTGCCATTACGCCTTCAGAAGTGTATCTTCAGGACCAGTTACAGGTTCATAAACTACAGGATTACGTTAAGAATCAGACAAGTTGTCTACTCGTTGCGCGCAGTCGGCCAGGGACGCACATTACTAAGGGATTAAACTCTTGTTGGGCAATTTTAAGGAGACCAGATTTGAATACCTTGAAGTATTACACACAAGGGGTCAAATTATCGGCGTGTCTTGTGGAACACGCGTACTGGGTTCGTTGACATCTTCAATAAACTGCGTCCTTAAGGGTTGACTGTTATGAAAATATGTTTGGACAGTTTAATTGCCTCTTCAGTGTGATGTGAGAGTATTTGAGGTGCTCACAGCGGTCAGGGCTTCAGGGATGTGACGCTGCGTTGTTGGGTGAGTGGTTTCCGACGTTTCAAAGGCAGTTGCTGTTTCATCTCTAAGAGTCAAGCAATCCAAGAAGAATACTGCTTTAACGTGAAGATGAGGGCGCTGCGATCTTTCGAAACGTCGGGAATTACTCACCCACAAACTCAGAGTCACGTCCGAGAAGATGTAAAATCTTAACTGCCTTCTGATGTCGTGTAGATTCTTAAGTGCTTACCGACGTTGCGGAAGAACTTCTTTAGGATAGAAATGGCTTGAAGGTGAAGGCAGAAAATTGCGGCGTAATTATTGAGTACTTAACCTAAAGTCTGAATTCACACATAATAACTACAGTATAACTCCCTTTATCCGGAATAGTTCCGACCGCGAGCCGTCCAGATATGCGGAAAATCGGGATAATTGGATTTTTCTTTGAAAATGGGCTACATTGGCAGTTTAACCCTTTAAAGAGGAAGCGTATCTGTTTTATATAAGGACTCAGTGCGCACCGCGCTGTAAACACTCTCCACTTCGGTTATAAAAACCAGTCTCTTAATGTTTCATAAGGCAAAAGTTGCTGTTTGTTCTGAGATCCGTACAAAACACATAAACGCAATGTGGGCACCACGTAGAATTTTTTAATGTTAAACCTGGTGGTAGGTAAAGTTACCGCTAGGCTTTAAAAGGTTAATGTGGAAAAAAGAAATTCTACAAATGGCTATTTTAGACTGCATACTTATTTGTCTACAAATAAAGCATTAATACACAATTCCTTGTATGTATTTAACAATTGGGAATTCCCTGTCAAATTTGGCAACCCCTTCGGCTGTTACTATTTACAGCACGTACCTGCGTCTAAACCTTTCGACTGCGCCGATTTGAAGTTCTAGACAGCCATAACATTTTACAATACTGTACTCGATCCCATAACCGATAATTTCAAGGCAAATTAGTTTTGCAGAATTGTCGACAAAGTTACTTGAAGGGCCAAGCCGATCCGGATAATTGGCGATCCGTATAATTGGATATATACTGCATTATATAACGACAGGAATGTGCAACTGCCACTGTGTCTATCGCGGTCCGGTACACATACGTGAACCACTTGTCAGACAGCACTGTCTGCTTGTGAAGGCAGTGTGCAGTCAGGCTGGCAGTTCCTGCATGCAACTGGTTCTTAGTGCGGCCTGTAAATATTAAGCCAGCTGAGATAAGATTGTGTGTGTGTGTGTGTGTGTGTGTGTGTGTGTGTGTGTGGCAAGGCAAGTGGCTGAGAAAAGTGTAAATTACTTCTGATTCACAAACACCGTCACTCAATCAGCGAGCCAGTTAGTCAAAGAGTGATTCAACCGCTGATTTAAGGAATCAACAAGCCAGTCAGTTATTCCAAACAGCTAGCTAGTAAATTAAACAACCTCTCTCTCTCCTGTGGTGCAACAGCCGAAATCGGACCTAGGTTGCCTCCTTTTTGGAGGTTTCTATATGACACTCATACACACCACACTGGGCAGGACTCCTCTGGACGAATGATCAGTCCGTCGCAGAGACCTCTACCTGACAACACAAACACTCACAAGAGACAAACATCCATGCCCCCGGTGGGATTCGAACCCACGATCCCAGCAAGCGCTCGGCCGAATGCCCACGCCTTAGACCGCGCGGCCACTGGGATCGGCCTTACAGCTGAATTACTCTGTGTCATTTTTTCCGACATTTATCCAAGCAATATCTTTCGGTTCTGTAACGATGTTTGTCTGTTGACATGGGTGTATATAGATTTTAAATTTCTAGCCTGTATGGGAGGTTTTCGGAACATTTCTGAAACGTGTATTAGCTCTGTGTAACGAACCTTTCTAAAGAGATTTCTTAAAATTTCACCTTAGGCTTCTTATATAAACCGAGGTCCAATTTGTTTCGGGAACAAATTCGGCTAGTTACATCCACATCCTCACATGATGGATGGACTGTAGGTCTAATGTGAAACGTTCTGCAATTCGTGTATTTTATAACCGTATTATGTACGCTGAAATAAACGACGTGTCCTGTCGGCAGCTTATTATAGCGATATAAACTGCTAATGTTGTTTTATGAGGAGATGCACTTTGTTGAATATTTAGCACACCGAAACGCGTTTCGCTGTTGACAGTACTGCTGGTACTCTTAATCGACGTAACCGGTATAACAGCATTGCTGTAATTCCAGCAAGTTCCTACCGCCTGTATAGAAGAGAGGTCACCGCTCGGTTTCGAAGGCAACGATTAGTGTTTTAGTCGTGGGTTGGACACAGTTTTCAAAAATGTACGAGCTATCTCCAAACTCAAGGCCCCTGAAGGGTGACGTGAAGCAGTTTCCATACTAAGGACCCACAAATACGGTGGAACTCGGTTATAACGTAATGAAAGGGACTGAATATTTTGTGTCGTTATAAACGAGTGTTGCTGTAACAGAGGAGTATATATAATGTTATGGTTAAAAGTGATGAATTAATCGGTAGCACAGGATATCTGACGTTATAAGCGAGATTTCACATAAACCGATGTCATTATAACGGGGCTGGACTATACACAATTCTAGTTAATAATTTCAATATTATGTTTTAGTGTACCATTAATTTTTTTAAATAAGCGATCACGCGTACGTCTGTGTAAACTTTAATAATTCGCATTGCGTATTGTATGTGTAGACAACATCGATAATTTTTAAATATATATTAGAAAGCCTGAGATGGCCATGTAACCGGTCGAAACCTGTCGCCTTTGCTATATTTCACTATTTCTAAAAATTAGTTGAGCGATGTATTATCTTTTTGTTTCTGAATGAGAAGCAGTAAGCTTATATTCATTGATCAAAAGGCAAATCGAACCTGAAACAGAACCTGTGTAAAAGACGTCCTTCTTTTTTCTGGTTCTGCTTGTTTGTTCCAGATGAATGGCTGAATACAGACAACAGCAGTCGCGCTAGCTTACCCGACGCGTTCCCTCATATTAGAGACCTTTTCCCTCCCTCTGTCGAGTACCGACTGCAAACCATGTCACCTGGCAAAATTCGAGTCTAGAGTCTTCAGTTCCTAGCAACAGTGTCATAAAAGGTCATTAACACGTGTTCTTCGTAGTTTCGCAGTCCTTCCCTCTTCTACCTACCTGTTCACAGCAGGTGTCGAGGTTGTTTATTTTCACTTGATCACACTCAGACACACACCACAGTCGGTAGGACTCCTCTGGACGAGGGATCGGCCCGTGGCAGAGACCTTTACCTGACAACACAAACACTGTACAAGACACAAACATCCATACCCGCGGTGGGATTCGAACCCACGATCCCAGCAAGCGCTCGGCCGCAGACCTACGCCTTAGACCGCGCGGTCACTGGGATCGGCAGCGCGCGTTCTTGCATTCTGTAATTTATGACAGTTCCGATTCGAAGCCACTTAACGCTTGCATTTTATCGGGCGTCTTTAATCATGTAAGGCACCTACCTACTGGAGTCTATCTCTGTGGCCGCGCGGTCTAAGGCGTGGGTGTGCGACCGTTCGCTTGCTGGGATTGCGGGTTCGAATCCTGGCGGGGGCATGGATGTCTGTCTCTTTTGATCGTTGTGTGTTGTCAGGTAGAAGTCTTTGTGTCGGGCTGATAACTCGTCCAGAGCAGTCCTACGGAATGTGGTGCATCTGGGCGTGATGGTGAAGCCTCGACAATAAGGAGACCCTGGCCCAGTAGGGGCTGTTGCGCCATGGGGGAAGAAAATCGAAAACGTCTTTAACCTTTTAAAGCCTAGCGGTAACTTTACGTACCACCAGGTTTAACATTAAAAAATTCTACGTGGTGCCCACATTGCTTTTATGTGTTTTGTACGGATCTCAGAACAAACAGCAACTTTTGCCTTATAAAACATTAAGAGACTGGTTTTTATAACCGAAGTGGAGAGTGTTTACAGCGCGGTACGCACTGAGTCCTTATATAAAACAGATAAGCTTCGTCTTTAAAGGGCTGAATAACACACTGCTAGGTCTGTGGGTCACTTTCCGCAGATGTCATTATTTGTATGGAGGTGGTACCTGCTTTAAATCTGAACTGGAGATCTGTTTGCCTTATTTAGCTTTGCCAAGCCTTTCTCAGTGCGCGCCCGTGTGTCCGTATGGAGAAGAGTATAGGCCACGTGTCAAACACGATTCGCTCCCGGTCCTGGCTGTACAACATCTAAGCAGGGTCGCACGTGTTAGACCACTACACTCCGTTGCGCCAACTAAATCCGTGGAACAGAGTTTTATGGGCTTGTCAAAAATTCCCCGCATTTTCTGGAACCCGATTTTTCATTACCATATTCACAAAAGCCTTCCACTTTTCCTTAGCTTGAACCACACGAATGCAGTCTGTGCCGTCACATCTCATTTTAATATTATACTCCTACCTACCCCTAAATATAGTTCCTGTAGCGTTCACCACCAAAACTCCGTAGTCCTTTCTCTTCTACCAAATTCGTACTACATGATCCGCTCATCTATCTTTCCATCGTTGTTATGGTCCTAAAAATTGGCGAAGCTTTTCTGCTTTCTTGTGACTGCAGCGTTTTATCCACATCAGGACGGCGTTACGTTTAGAATGATTTGTATTTCATGCCTGTAGATGTCTGTTTATACACAGTTTTGGCCGATCTATCATTTCACGTAAAGTTTTCTACCCTTTCCAACTTACTGTATATACATAATCTTCCTGGAAGATATAGTGGTGTTAAACTGGACTGCAAATTAGGACTACTACCTCTGGACTGAACACAACTTTATACGTATAATCATCACCAGCGGACTTAGTCATCAACAGCGGGGAGCCTAAGGCTTGCAGCAGGCATATTTTATGCCGAACTGCGGGCAAAATATACGAAATCCACCGGGGTACTTTTTGTCTGGTTTTGCTGCATAAATTGTAATTACGTGTACGGTGGGGGTCCACCTCACTGCTGTGCTGAGATTCGGTAGACAGCATTCATAGTCGCTTTGATGTTGTCACCGCGATGAAGAAGGTTCATTTGGTGGTCTTCGGGCATGTGATACCGTCCGGCAGTCTAGTGGATTGATAGAAGGTGTTTCAGAGGGACTTACTGCGTCTGTCTTTCGGGTAGAATTCTACCCTGAACGTACAGGCACTGAACTATGACAACTGGTAGACTGGTACATGGTTGGCAGCGTTTGGACGGCACGCGCTGCCTTCAACTTCAAACTAGAAGCGCAGGATAGGTTAAGAAGTCCCATTACAGGCCTGGACACGCCCCTAGTGTTCTAGAAGGCTGAGGCTCCCAGATTTCTAGACAATCGGCACATGAAGGTGGCAAGGTTGTCAGCCCTAAGTACCGGCCGCCTTTACCCCCCAGGAGACATCCCTGGTACTCATTTCCGTTACAAACTGAGTCGACCCCAGGGCCACAGTGCGGCCGGAAGGATTATGTCAATGAAAAATTTCGTGACACCATCGGGAATCGCACCCGCGACCTTCCGACTTGTAGCGCAGTGCCTCGACAAACCGCGGTGGAGGATAGGATATCATGTAGTGTGATAGGTAGTTAAAAGCACTTAAAACACACTGCTTCCATCTTCAGGGCAGAATTCTAAGTCCTTTTTCAGGGAGAGTAATATATACCACGAAAATGGCCGTGCTGTGTTTTTACAAACTGTTATAACGCTCTGCCACGTCACAGCATGTCCTTATGCGGAAGACCAATGCAGCATGCTGTATTGCATTACGTTACATTATATTGCCATTAGCTGTGCACTCGTTTCAAAACCACATATATTTGCCCCCAGACTGTAGCGTCATGGGACATGTAGCTCAGTTCGGCTAGCCAGAAAGGGCCACTTGTCGGGCGAGAGTAGGTTCCGTTACAGATTTTACTCGTGGATTGCGGCCTTCCTTGTGTCGCATTTGCTTTCGTTTTGTGTTTATTTAACCTTTTGAAGCCCAGCGGTAACTTTACGTACCACCAGGTTTAACATTAAAAAGTTCTACGTGGTGCCCACATTGCGTTTATGTGTTTTGTACGGATCTCAGAACAAACAGCAACTTTTGCCTTATAAAACATTAAGAGACTGGTTTTTATAACCGAAGAGGAGAGTGTTTACAGCGCGGTACGCACTGAGTCCTTATATGCCCTTCGTCTTTAAAGGGTTAATAACAACTCGGTTATGCGGACAGTTTTCTTCAAAGACGGTTGTATAAAACGCAAGCAGCGTTAGAGGACGCTAGGCGCACACGCTGGAAGCCAGACAGTTCACTTCTAAAAGCGACTGAACTATGCCCATGCCAACAGGGGAGTCGATATTTATATGACCTATAATCCGTACATTATTGGAATTTATAATTTTTTTCTGATTGCGTAACAGCCCCTAATGGGCCAGGGACTCCTCATTATCGAGGCTTCACGATCACACTCAGACACACACCACAGTCGGTAGGACTCCTCTGGACGAGTGATCAGCCCGTCACAGAGATCTCTACCTGACAACACAAACACTCACAAGAGACAAACATCTATGCCCGCTGCTGGATTCGAACCCATAATTCCAGCAAGCGCTCGGCCGCAGACTCACGCCTTAGACTGCGCGGCCACTGGGATCGGCGTAATACAAAAATAATACCAACAAATGCAAAAAAGTAACCTATATTGAAATTAGTTCACATACACAATGACCTCAGGAAGGTAAAATACAAAGGTCAGGTACACTGGAAGTATAGAATGAAATTAAAACTATCATATTGGTTCTGGCAGACTTTGCCATTGTCCACACCATCCATGGGCATTCTTTCTGTGGCCTCATTGTAACTAAGTTCGTTGTTCTCCGAGTGCGGTACATTTATGTAACAGTTTGAATATTCAGTACTAATTCGTCGCCCCAATCTCACATTCACCACCACATTTCGCTGCTGCTCTTTACAACTTAACCCTTTGAAGACGAAGCGTATCTGTTTTACATAAGGACTCAGTGCGTACCGCGCTGTAAACACTCTCCACTTCGGTTATAAAAACCAGTCTCTTAGTGTTTTATAACGCAAAAGTTGCTGTTTGTTCTGAGATCCGTACAAAACACATAAACGCAATGTGGGCACCACGTAGAATTTTTTAATGTTAAACCTGGTCGTATGTAAAGTTACCGCTAGGCTTTAAATGGTTAAACACACACGTTCAAATTTCTCCGCCTACTTTCCCTCCCGCAAGCCTGAGGCTGCCAGTGTGTGGAGTGCCTGAGATTTTTAGCAAAGGCACTGTATACCTAATTTGCTAGCACGCTTGAACCATTAGGTTAGCAGGGCCTAACTAATTGCCAGGCGCTGCTGTGTTACTGCCGCTGTAGCCATTCATTTTACGTGGAACAAGATTCATGTATTGTCGCTGTTATCAGATAAAGATTTACATGACCTATACCGGCGGTTCCCAACCTCAGGTCGCGCCCCAAATCCGGGTCTCCGGGGGTCTGACGTAGGGTCGCAAGAGAGTTTTGTGGAGAAATCGACAATTATGAAAAAATCAAAATTTGTGTCTAGATTCAAACAGAATGACCGAGAAAATGTAATTACTGAATCTGTCTTTATTAATGTTCTGCGTGTTTAATATTGTCCCAAAAATATTGGATTTTACAAGTAAAATTAAAAATTTAATATTTTGTTAACAAGTGGCAATGTTATGTAGTGTTCAAGAAAAGACATTAGTATCAGTTCATTTACAGTAAACATCACTGGCTGTTGCTGTTTCCATGGTAGGGTCGCGGGTCACATACCGTTTGCTACTTTAGGGTCACACATAAAAGGTTGCGAACCGCTGCTCTGTACCCTTCTGAATTTGTAATTATGTAACGAATTACTAAGAGAGCTGATGGACACCCCTGATGCAAGTGTTCTAAACAAAAATATGTCTGCATTTCTTTGTCCCCCACGAAATCTTCCAAGCCATCTTCAGTTCGTAGCAGTTTAACAGTACAAACATAAAACGCAGCGTTGCATATTTATCTGCATTACCCAACAAATTGTTATGGATGGATAAACATTTGGTAATAGTACGCGTATTCGCTTGCCGAATCGTCATAAAATGAAACAGAAATTATCTAATATAAGACACATTTGGTACTTGCTAAGTAAACTCTCTCCATGTTATCCGTTTGTCATGTATATTTTGCACATTTTGCAATCGTGAAGACACACCAAAAAATGCACACTATTTACAGTTGTATATTTGTGTCGGTGTCACCCCTACGTGTTTCGGTGGTCAAGCGACCTTCATCAGGGGGCACCAAATGTCACAGGCACCGTTCTGCATCTGAAGTCATACAGCATTACATATAAGAAACAATCCAGTGTGCCAGTCTGTGGCAGTTCACATTTGCCCAAATCATTACAGTTTAAATAGCAACAGTTCACTCACACTCGGACTGCACAGTGAACTATATTTGTGTATAACGTCTTTTTCACTGTGCAGTCCGAGTGTGAGTGAACTGTTGCTATTTAAACTGTAATGATTTGGGCAAATGTGAATTGTCACAGNTACAGTTTAAATAGCAACAGTTCACTCACACTCGGACTGCACAGTGAACTATATTTGTGTATAACGTCTTTTTCACTGTGCAGTCCGAGTGTGAGTGAACTGTTGCTATTTAAACTGTAATGATTTGGGCAAATGTGAATTGTCACAGACTGGCACACTGGATTTTTTCTTATATGTAATGCTGTATGACTTTAGGTGCAGAACGGTGCCTGTGACCTTTGGTGCCCCCTGATTATGGTGGTTTGACCACCGAAACACGTAGGGGTGACACTGACATAAATATATAACTGTAAACAGTGTGCGTATTTGTTTGTCTGTCTTAAAATACTCTCCATATTGTATAAAATATTCTGATTTTTCAATTCGATTGTGATGAATTGCATTTTCCTCGCTGCAGGTTTCCCACGTGGAAAGCAATCACTAAAAGTGTGTTTGAAGAAAAAAAATATATCACTTTTTTGTGCTGGCTCCCGGGTAAAAATATTCGCTCTTCTCGAAATGGGGTTCATCAATCTTATCAGTGTTATTGGGCACGTGACGTCATTCTTCGTCTGGTGTGGCAGTGTAATCAATTAATGGATTGGCCGTGTTCCGGCAATCAATCAATGACGAAGGAGACATCTCATGTGCTACTGAAGGGTCGATCTAAACAATAGATGGCCACTGAATCCACCTAGCGCGTACAATATGCGGAAGAGGGTTAAGACGACAGGACCTCTCATGGCGTTTCTTACCGCAAACACTTGCTGTCTGATGTTCAGTGAATTAACCACTACGTGAAATTGTATAAAGTGATCTCCAGATTTGTGGCCGCAACAATATCGTGAAGTTAACGGCAGTGTTGGCAGTGCAGACAGCAGGCTGGGTATGTTAGAACACTAGTCACGTGGCCGTCGTAGGGCCGGCGGGCGTAGTAATCACGCGCCACGACGCTTCCCCATGCGTTGTTTACCTTAGTTCCTAATTACTTACCAACTCATTACCCTGATAGGTATTCAGTTTCTATTTCATTCAGAACATCTTAAATCCACTAATAACAATATACAGTCGAGCCCGGTTATAACGACATCGGTTTATATGACACCACGCCTATAGCGTCAGATATTCTGTGGTACCAATTAACCGTTATAGACGTAGTGTATCTGTTTCATATAAGGACTCAGTGCGTACCGCGCTGTAAACACTCTCCACTTCGGTTATAAAACCAATATCTTAATGTTTTATAAGGCAAAAGTTGCTGTTTGTTCTGAGATCCACACAAAACACATAAACGCAATGTGGGCACAACGTAGAATTTTTTAACCCTTTAAAGACGAAGCCTATCTGTTTTATATAAGGACTCAGTGCGTACCGCGCTGTAAACACTCTCCACTTCGGTTATAAAAACCAATCTCTTAATGTTTTATAAGGCAAAAGTTGCTGTTTGTTCTGAGATCCGTACAAAACACATAAACGCAATGTGGGCACCACGTAGAATTTTTTAATGTTAAACCTGGTGGTATGTAAAGTTACCGCTAGTCTTTAAAAGGTTAATTCGTCACTGTTAGCCATAACATTGTACTCCTCGGTTATAACAACACTCGTTTATAACGACACAAAATATTTAGCCGCCTTCATGACGTTATAACCGAGTTCGACTGTAGAATGTTTCATCAGTGTGATTTAACCCTTCTGTGCCATTAGCTTCATTCACGTTGAGTTGTGAAATATTTTAACCACTTTCTATGGAAGATCCATTTATACAAACAGCACACCTGCCAAACAGAGTTCCTGTTAATCCCTCGACTGTGACAACACCCTAAAAGAGTTTTCCCTTTCGTGACACTATAGCCCGGTAACCAGAGAAATCTTCAAACACGCCAACTGGGATGTAACGTCACAAGCCAGTAACAATGGCAACCGTGATGTGACGTCAGAACGCAGTAACCGTGGCAGCCACTAACCTTAGCAATTGAGGTCTGACGTCACGACAAAACCATGTAACAGTGGTAACCGGTAACTATGGCAACCGCTTAACAGTCCTGCTTGTTAAGTGCGTTCAGTGAGGCAGCCTCAGACATGCTCTTTACAGGGAGATATTTCTCTTGATTTTCCCTCAATTATCCCAGCTCGAGTGCTGACTTCAATTTTCTTTCATTTTCAGTATTCAATTCATTATCCTGAAATTCTAATTTTATGTAATCTGAATTATGGAAACGTTGTTAAACAGAGCAGTATAACTAATAATTTTCTTTGTTTTTTTTTCCACTGCAACGACGTTTCGAAAGATATTTACCGAAAACTTTTTAAAGTAAAGGAGCAAGAGGAAAGAAGTGGGACATGAGTGACGATATGGCGAACAAATAACACAAGAGAATGGAGGGTAGTTTTAAATGTACGATAACGTATAACCGCCTCCATGCTTCACCTCCACTACCACCAAATTTTTCCCGGGGGGGGGGGGGTGGTTAACACGAATATCAGCGCAACCTTAATGCGTATCTTGCCCCCCTCAAATTCGCGCCACATTAAACATACACAAACTTACCGAAGGCAGTAATTCGTTTACCAAATTCACTTCGATTCCAGTTAGTAGCTAATGCTTCGGTATTAATCGCATCACTGAGAAGCCGATATGAAATCATAGCCATTATAGGTCAAATCAAACCGCTCATTATGGGATGTTACGGGTTTCACTTATGGTTAAATGATACTGGATTAGGTTTGCAAACGTTGGTTTTGTATTTGACGTCGAACAAATTGCATACGATATTACTTTCGGCAAATGTTACAGCGCGACGCGAAAGTTGTAGTGATTTCAATACACGATCACCGTATAAATAACAACGCTTAAATTAAAGACATATTCAGATATTCGGCTTCTATATAGTTATGCTGAGTAGGGTAATGAATATTTTGCGATGTTTCGGAGTAACATGTTGTCTTCATCTCCAATGTGATTGAATTTGGTTCACATGAACGCTGAAGTGACTGGGTAGGAGGAAATGTGTCTATTCTTAACCGGTGTGTTGCCTCCGTCTTCTGCCCTCAAAATACGGTCAGTAAATTCCTCTCGTATTTTGGTGCCAATCTCTGCCACTAGGTGCTGACGTAAAATGCAAGATTGCAATATATATATATATATATATGTTATTGCTGTAGTTAATTTTGTTATTATTAACCCTTTAAAGACGAAGTGTATCTGTTTTATATAAGGACTCAGTGCGTACCGCGCTGTAAACACTCTCCACTTCGGTTATAAAAACCAGTCTCTTAATGTTTCATAAGGCAAAAGTTGCTGTTTGTTCTGAGATCCGTACAAAACACATAAACGCAATGTGGGCACCACGTAGAATTTTTTAATGTTAAACCTGGTCGTATGTAAAGTTATCGCTAGGCTTCAAAAGGTTAACTAACTCCGTACAGCAGAATCATTCTTGAGAAGCTGACAGTTCCTCAGCCAGTCAAGCAATACCCCACGTTTTATGGAACTCGAAAGTTCGTTACCGTGTCAACAAGAGCCAGCCTGTGTCCCCTATCCTGAGCCACATAAATGCAGTCCACAATCTTGTCTTATTTCTTTAAGATCCATTTTAATATCACCCTGCCGTCTACGTCAAGGACTTCTAAGCTGGCTCTTTCCTTCAAGTTTGCTAACCAGAAACCTGTATGCAGTTGTTGCCGCCCATGTGTGCCACATGCCCCGCCCATAATCAGTAATTGCTGTTCTGTCTGTTGTTGTTGTATGAGAATTGCACAGGTCGTAATTGTGCCACGCTTAACGAAATTGAACCGTAAAGCGCTGGACCCACTTGTGCTGGCAGTCTTTTGCTAGCTTTGCCGTTAAGCAATATAACTCAGCTGTTATTTGAGTTAAGTCACACTGTTCCTTCATATACAGTATGGAGTTTAAATTTTATTGTAAGTTTTCTGTCGCTGTAAAGTATTACATTAATGAAAATGCCTGTTTTTGGCGGCGTAACAAAGCCATATCAGACGTACATTATGCTCCGCCTCGTATTACCATAAAGGTTTAAAATTTGTGTTAAGTGACATGGGCAACAATTGTGAAAATTCTTTGGGCACAGGCATTGAAAGGAACGTGTCCTTATGTCGTTTAATGTTCGTCTGCGTTTGTTCATTTTTGTTTGTAGTTGTGGCTGTGATTAGCAGCCGTTAGCATTATTGGCGATGCCAAACACTTTAAAGAACTGGTTTGTTGTTATTATTATTATTATTATTATTATTATTATTATTATTATTATTACAGTAACGAAAATATTATTTTTATCGCTTTCAGCATTCTGTGCGTAAGAATGTTCTTTTGACACACATTGTAATCGAACATCACAGATGGCAGTAGTTGATGGCTATGGAAGGAGGGGCGGTATCGACACGGAACGGAAATGTTGTCATGTCACTCTGTTAGTCAATATAATTCCCGAAAATATTTATGTCATTCAACTGATAATGTTGTTACAGTAGCGCACATGCATAATGGCGGATTGGTAACGGCGTCGTTCTAAACTTCGTTCTCTGTTGAATTTGTTTAGCGATAGTGAGTAAATTCAGGAGTGAGTAGTGTAAGTTGATACGCAATAAGTGATAAATGTGATCCCAGCGAAGAAGACTTTGTGACCGGCTGTGAGTGTGATACAGACGAAGACGAAGGGGGAAGCCATACGTCCGACCGATACTGGTAGGTTTGTTGTTTGCTTCGTCAAACTCTCTGGGCTCAGTTTTAGATGTGTAATACCCACAGCGATATTTACTGGTCACGTCAATGGAATTAAAGGAAAAGCTTAATATTTTAGATCGTATTCAGACAAACACTGCGATTTCTTTTACGATTGAGCAATTGTAATTAACGCTACACAAAGGCCTAAATGATTTCCTGCATTCATTCCGATCATAAATGTTAGACATTTATGTGCAATTGCTCAGTGACGCTGTTTCTAATAAAAGTTGTACAGAAAAAATTTAATGAATGTTGCTACAAATTCACTTGTTGTGTACGACCAAGTGTTCTGGAGGATTTAGTGTTTAGCTTGTACGAATGATAGGCGACGAAACAAAGAGGCGGGCAGAAGGGTTCCGAAGGGGTGCAAGAAATGTATTCTCACTTTATGGCTACAATATGATGATGATGATGATGATGATGATGATGATGATGATGATGATGATGATGATGATGATGATGATGATGATGATGATGATGATGATGATGATGATGATGTACAAGTATAAAACCTTTATCATGGGAAGTAACATTGTATGTACCACATACGGTAACTACAGAACAGACGCAATTTTAAAAGCAAGGAAGAAAATGTAGGTCCAATTTATTTTGGGATGTCGAGTAACAAATGACAAAAGTGTGTACTCTGCTATTTAGCTTTCAGTTATAAGTTAGACCAAAACTGATAAGTAATGAGCGAATTAGACACACGCTTTGCCATGAAATGAAGTCACCAGGAAGGAGTCGCCAGAGGAACTGAATATTCTGGTTTTTGGAATTTGTTGGATGGGTGCTGTAAATTCGAATTTTCTGTATGCTCTACCCTGTAACTACCTAAACAGAAAGCCGAGTAACGTGAGTGAGTTATGTAATTTTTAGGCGCATTCGCAAAACTGCAAAAAGCGGCTATTAGTTTCGTCATGTCTGTCTGTCTGTCTGTCTGTCCGTCCGTCCGTCCGTCCGCATGGAACAACTCTGCTCCCAATGGACGGATTTTCATGAAATTTGATATTTGAATATTTTTCTAATATTTGTCGAGAAAGTTGAAGTTTCAGTAAAATCTGACGAGAATAACGGGTACTTCACATGAAGACCTTTATACATTTATGATAATATAGCGCTCAATTCTTCTTAGAATGAGAAATGTTTCAGGCAAAGTTGTAAGTAATATCAAAACGTACATTTTATGCTCAATAACTTTTTTCCGAAAATCGTGCCTTTTATGAGATAATGTGGAAAAATACGGTACAGCCGGACAGGCCACAGATGACAATATAACACGGCGCATGCGCTTTGCATGCTGGATAACTAAGGCTACAGACACACACTCGGAATATGTGATACTTATTGCTTTTCAGCGGCAACAGTGGTTACGCGAACGCGTCTTAACATTACGTTGTACGTACAGTGTGTGCCTTGTTATTCGTTTAACAAGGAAGGAGGACCCCATGACATAAAAGGGAGGAGAGAAAGGAGCGCTTTGTGTGGCAGTGTGATGTATCTCGTGTGCATTTGTATATCATCTAACTGTTAAGAGTGCAGGTAGTGTGTATTGGTGAACTGTAAATAATGTGCCAGTAACCTTTCTCTAAGTAACAAATTCACCCACATTCCTCTGTGTATCAAGCCGCCTCATTTTCCCACGTTTGTCTTGTGTATTCCTAGCACACGGTGCAGTTTCATGTATTGCAGGCGCCATAGTGTAGATTCCGTCTAGAGGCTCCAGCAACGTTGGCACTAATGCTAATATGATGAAAGTGATGCCCTCCCATGATTGATTGCGGAAACCGGTCCGATAACGATTCTGATTGGATAATTCTCAGCCTTGTTGGGGAACCTGTGTGTGGTAACGAGGAACATGGGAGAAGGAAGAGAGAAACAAAGTGTAAAATAAGGAGTCGGAAGTTAAGAGAGAGAGAAAAATGTGTGAGAGAGATCGAAGGAGTAATGGTCGGCTGGGTATGCTAGGTGCTGCCATCCATCGGGTGAATAAAGAGACACACACACAGGTAGAAGGGGGAAGAGGAGAAGACGCGGGCCTTGGATTTGTAGTAAATTGACTTTTGTTGTTTAGCTGTTGAACTAATTATTTATTTACTGAAGCAGTCACAGGCGCTAGATGGAGGTGGGTGGTCAACGTCACGCCCTCACCGCCTTGTCGTTGGGCGAGTAATTCCCAGCGTTTCGAAAGATGGCAGTGCCTCCATCTTCATGGTCAGGGAACGCAAGAAGTTTTTTCTTGTATTGCTTGCGGTGTTGCCAAGACGCTTCAAAACCTACGCAATATCAACTGCTCTACAAAGGTTTGCTAATAGTTTACCCTTCCCTGGCACGTCGGCGTACCTGTGTAGCCACTGCAAAGAGCCGAAGGCAATTCGTCTCCCCCTTGTCTGTGGCTTGCGGCCAGTTCTGGTTGCGTTTGTGGGGTTGGGGGGTTGTATGTGGCGGGGGAGGGGGGTGGGGGCGGTGCCTGCGTATTGGTAAAGCAGTGGATAGAAATGTGGCCTACACAATGTCTCGAGAGAGAGAGAGAGAACAGTTTAATTTGTTTCCATTTCAATTTCACGCATTTTTCTTTGCTTCTATTTTCGGGTAACATTCGGCCATTGTTATCTGTGACATAGACAAATGCTGCATTCAGTTGACGTTCCGGTGTTCCAACCTGCGTTTAAATAAGACAGTGTCAGAGAATACGCCTCCAATGATTTCTTCATCACCCTGGTTACAGTGAATTTCACTTCTCAGTAAAAGTGATTTTAAACAGCGACAGTGATCACCGGTGCGTTTCGTGTTACCACCCCTACACGCTAAGAAAAATAACAACATCGAACAGCCTAGTAAAACAGTAAGGGTCTACATGTCTATTTTTATGGTATAGGTGAAGGTAGACTTTACCCTAGAACACGCCTTGAAGGCCCAGAGCGGGAGTAGAGATACAGCGTAGACCGTATAGCCATTGGCTATGCATTGGACGGTGTGAAGATCGAATCCCGGTGAGGCGAGATTTTCCGCACCCGTCCAGACGGGCCCTGGGACACACCCAGCCTCCTGTACAGTGGATACCGGGTTTTTTTGCCGGGGGTAAAGCGGCCGGGGCGTGTCGTTGACCACCCACCCCGATCTAGCGATGAGATCAAAGAAAGAATAGAGCTATACCTCTGTTTGGAAGGCATCCGGTTCGAATCTCTTAGCGGCTTTTCTGACTGATTTTTCATTGCTTTCATCAGCCCCTCCAGGCTTATGTGTGGAAATCAGCTCGAGAAGGTCGCGACTGCTTTGTCGTGGGCCCTTTTCCATCCTCATCTCACCGCCGACGCTACGTATTACCCGACTGTGACGTCGTCGGGAAGAAAAGCAGAGGGAAGTCATTATTCTTTGAATATTTCACTATTTATGTGATAAAGGTGGGCAAGAGAGAGGAATCGGGCGCCTTCCGGGAACAGTGTCTTCCGGGAGCAGCAAAACAACAGACCAACACGTGCACATTGACTTTTATTGCTTGTAGGAGAAAGTCGCTTATAAACCCAACGTGTTTCGGTACACTCTGCGGTGCCATCGTCAGGGTTGACGGTTGAAGTACAAAACACCAACAACAAACATACGAAGATCCCGCGGTGTCTGGTTCAAGTAGTTTCACTTTTGGCACAAACACTTGTGTAAACGCCAAGTCTAAATGACAATGAAATTAGTAAAAAAAACACAATTATGGCTAAAAACGGTAAAACTAGAGTTAGAATGCTGTGCTGTGGCTTACAGACACGATATTGTTCGTCATAAGATTCATAACTAACTCTACGGAGCAGAGGCCTTCTTGAGAAGCTAACAGTTTCTCAGCTAGTCAAGAAATTCCCCGCATTTTATGGAACCCGGAGGTTCGTTACCGCATTCACAAGAGCCCGTCGCCTGTCCCTATCCTGAGCCAGCTCAATCCAATCTATGCCTTTGTAGGCTGTTTCTTAACATCATAATTTTTTACGGTGAGGAGTTGTTAGCACCTCGCCCAACCCGCAAGCTGGAGGACCACCCCTTGTCGGCTGTCCGCGACTGCTTATTCAATGTATTCGCAGCTACCCTCCGTAACTGGAGGCCGTTCCTCCACCCGCAACCTAAGGACGCGCCATGCCGTGGTGACAGGCACTTAACACGGCATAAGATTCAAAAGTTCCAGATAAATGAAGCTGCAACGTGGGTTTCAAGCGAGGTGCAGTTCGTCATTAAAAATCACAAGCGAAACTACTGTCCCGGGATCTTTGTATGTTTGTTGTTGGTGTTTTATATTTCAACCGTCACCCCTGACTATGGTAACGTAGTGTACCGAAACACGTTGGGTGTACAAGTGAATTTCTTCTACACGCAGTAGAAGTTCCCCTGTGCACGTGTTGGTCCGTTGTTTTGCTGTTCTGGTGACTGCGTGCCCCGTGTGGAAAGCGTAAAGCGGGCGTCTTCCTTTTAACTGCTGATCAGTCGGCCAAATATGACAACGGGACGGGGCGGACCGCGCCTGCGCCTGACCGGTTAGTGACTGGACTTTCTCTCTTCCAAAACTTTCAGACCATTTATGCAGCCCGCTCAGCCTCCTATTCTATGGGTACCGGGGAATCTTTCTCCGGGGGGGGGGGCCCCCCCCCTAAGGCGACCGGAGCGTTTATTTAAACACCTCAATCTGCCGAAGTTGAGAATGAGTGGATCTATACCTCCACTCCCGTTTATTTCTTCATAGTGTACACACGGACAGCTTAACCTTACCATAATACTGTTGAAACCTCAAAATTCATTACCTTGAACGGGCAAGAAATAGCGTGAGGCATATCTTTCAGTAATTTTCTCAGGCCTTAATACGTAACGGTTTTAACGTGTCTTCTTTCGTAGCAATGAAGGGGTTATCTCCAGTGTAAGCTTCGTAATTGATAGAAATAATGCAGGTGGATTTTGTGGGTACTCCTAACTGGAGTGCGCCTTCCTGCTTGTACTGGACTCTCTTTCCTCTACCACTGTGCATAGCTAATGGGGAAGTATTTTTGGGTGCAGCGGTGTGTCCGTTCATCGCTTTGTTGTTGAGTACACAGCGCGACTAGCGGGTTGCTGTGCATCTCTTTTACAATTGTAACTTAATTTGTGTACACGACCCAGTATTTGTCAACATTCATTAGGTGTAGCCCTCATACTAACGCGGTCTGGTCCCAACCTCGCCAGTATGTGCATCCAATTTGATTAGGCCCATCTATTTTCGGTATAGTACATTCTCTTTTCATTACTGTAATTGGCATGTGGTGGCAAATTTCACTTAGAGGAAGGTGGATGAACCGCGACCATGGCGGGTAGCTGCTGTTCAACGTGGGCTTAGTCCTGAAAGCTGCCACTGCGAGAACATAAATAAACGGGCCCATCTTACTAACTAACTAACTAACTAACTAACTAACTAACTAACTAACTAACTAACTAACTAACTAACTAACTAAGTAACTAACTAACTAACTAACTAACTAATTAACTAATTCCATGGAGCAGAGGCCCTCTTGAGAAGCTAACAGTTTCTCAGCTAGTTAAGAAATTCCCCGGATTTTATGGAACCCGGAGGTTCATTACCGCATACACAAGAGCTCGCCACCTGTCCCTATCCTGAGCCAGCTCAATCCAGTCCATGCCCCATCCCACTTCTTGAAGATCCATTTTAATATCATCCTCCCATCTACGCCTGGGTCTCCCAAGTGGTCGCCTTCCCTCAGGTCTCCCCACCAAAATCCTGTATGTACCTCTCTTTTCCCCATACGTGCTACATGCCCCGCCCATCTCATTCTTATCGTTTCAGTATTGTGGAATTTATTTCGTCCTATATTCTACTAATTGTTAACAGCAGGAAAGACTTGGCGTCATAGTCTAGAGGGCAGCACTGTCGTTTTGTTACTCGGACGTCCCAGGGACAAGTCTCCGACTATTCTAACAGAGCTTTTTGTGCTTTTTCCTAGTCATTCGATGTAAATAGAGTATTGTAGAAACAAACGTACAATCCCAGGAAGGCCGTTCTACCTACATTCCAATTCATTATTAACCAAAGAATGTTTCGTAGTCCTTCCCTCTTCTACCTGTTCACAGCAGGTGTCGAGGGTTTTTATTTTCACTTGATCACACTCAGACACACACCACAGTCGGTAGGACTCCTCTGGACCGGGGATCGGCCCGTCGCAGAGACCTCTACCTGACAACACAAACACTGTACAGTAGACAAACATCCATGCCCCCAGTGGGATTCGAACCCACGATCCCAGCAACCTCTCTGCCGCAGACCTACGCCTTAGACCGCGCGGCCACTGGGATCGGCACCAAAGAATGTGCGGTGCATAATTTTAACTGCTGAAAGCGCTGTTAAATATATAAATAACGCTAAAATAAGAAAGGAAGTCCCATTCGTGCATACTCGTACCTTCATTACGTACAGGCAACATCTGTTCATCCCATCTAATTTCAGACTATTCTATTTTTTATATACATACTAAAGTACGCTGTTTTTTGTTTCAGGTAAGTTATCTCACTGTTATCCAAGGGGAGGCGGTTTTCGTTTCATATGGTAAGTCACGCTACACTTACAGGTATTTTTTTGGTGCCAGTTGACTGACAAAAAAGGCACACACATTGTGCTTGGACTTGTTTATAGCAATATCTAATCTTCGGATATTTAATTGTACGGTCACAGATAAACTTTAAAGTAGTGGTGCTTATCTGTACCACGTCGTTTAAGATCAGATGACTGCCGTTTTTTCGTATGTGGAGGTGAATTTACATTTATGTGTTTTGTGTGGATCTCAGAACAAACAGCCATTATTTCCCTATACAGCATTAACTGTCTGCCTCTTATAAGCGAGACGGAGTGTGTTTACTGCGCGGTACGGACTGGGTGTTTAAATATAATTCTACGTTCTGCCCACACAGTGTATTTATGTGTTTTGTGTGGATCTCAGAACAAACAGCGATTATTTCCCTATACAGCATTAACTGAGTGGTTTTTATAACACAGACGGAGTGTGTTTACCGCGCGGTACGGGCTGGGTCTTCCTTTAAAGCCTAGTGGTTACTATACGCACCGCCAGGTTTAACATTCACAAATTCTACGTTCTGCCCACACAGTGTATTTATGTGTTTTGTGTGGATCTCAGAACAAACAGCGATTATTTCCCTATACAGCATTAACTGACTGGTTTTTATAACCGAGACGGAGTGTGTTTACTGCGCGGTACGGACTAGGTTTTTATACACATATACTTTAGGTCAGCCTTACTCCTAAATTGGCCTCACACTGCGGAGGGTCAGGTTCAATCCCAGTTCAGTTCATATAATATTTGTGGTGGACCCAGTGGCAGTGGGATAGGTTTCTTTCACGAGCGCTTCTACTAGGTAGTTTCCGCTGTCAATATCATGCCATCAAAGGTCCATACTGATCTTCATCTACACGTAGCTCTTACCAGAAGGACAAAGGGGCGAAACCTGGGAACCTACCAAAAAGGCAGTCCTGTCGCGGACATAGGGGAGCGTTGGATAGAAAAGTACTTTCACTTAGTCCTAAAAGGGTTGATATAGCATTTTATTTTCGTGAGATCATATAACCGGTTTCTTTTTCATCGAGGTTAATAAACGCATTGAAATGGAAGAATATGCAAGAATTGAAATGTAACTTTGCCCTGACAGGTCAGTCTAAAGTTTATTTGCACAAGTGAATTCAGCTGTTTATAGTCACATTTCACAACGTCACTGCAATTTTGCTGCACCGACTATTAACTTCCTACATCAAAGACCGTGGAGTGTATTAGGAGTTAGTTCACGCAGTTCCGCAGTGGCAGAGAGTACTGACTGATTTGAAACGGGGTTGGGGGAGGATTTCAGTGAGGGTTATTCAATGCTGATGAACAACTCAAAGCGTAGCAGACATCAACAGGGTTACCAACTGTCAGGGTGAACATAACTCATTACTTTAGCGTGTATATAGTAGACAAGTTTTAGCACTTTGAAAATTAAAATGCGCCCGAATATGTTTCTCGTCATACCTTACAGGAAATACACGCTGCACGAGTCCAATCAGTTGCTGCTATTTATGGATGTAATTGCTGTTTGTTTGCGTGAATCCTGTAAGTACACGACTTGAGTGAGCTGCTGTGTTTCTAATGACGCATCATGTGTTAAAAAGGAATGAGGCATATTAGATTTCTGAACGATTAAATGTTGGAGATAATCAGTTGGAAGTGTTCGTCAAATTTTATGCTGCAGCAGTTCCGCGGCGCTCCATAATTTAATTCAGAATAGTAATTGCTGGTGTTTGATGTGCTTCTTGACTTAGTCTTCTGCTGTATACTCCAGAGGGAGTTCAGCGCGATTTTGCGATCATGACGCGTGTGGTGTGTTTCATAGCCCTTGTGTCAGCCGTTCCTGTTATGTAATAATCAGTCACGTGCCTTCTCACATTTACCATGTTTTACACACACAACTGTCACCAGCATTACCGAAAGGTACTAACTAACTAACTAACTAACTAACTAACTAACTAACTAACTAACTAACTAACTAACTCCATGGAGCAGAGGCCTTCTTGAGAAGCTAACAGTTTCTCAACTAGTCAAGAAATTACCCGCATTTTATGGAACCCGGAGGTTCATTACCGCATTCACAAGAACCCGTCATCTGTCCCTATCCTGATCCAGCTGAATCTAGTCCATCCCCATCCCACTTGTTGAAGATCCATTTTAATATTATGCTCCCGTCTCCGCCTGGGTCTCCCAAGTGGTCGCATTCCCTCAGGTCTCCACACCAAAATCCTGTATGCACCTCTCTTTTCCCCATACGTGCTACATGCCACACCCATCTCTGTCTTCTCGATTTGATTACCCGAATAATATTTGGTGATGAGTACAGGTCATTAAGTTCCTCGTTATGTAGTCTTCTCCACTCCCCTGTCGCCTCGTCCCTCTTAGGCCCAAATATCCTCCTCAGCGCCCTATTCTCGAACACCCTCAGTCTTTGTTCCTCCCTCAGTGTGAGAGACCAAGTTTCACACCAATACAGAACAACAGGTAAAATTATAGTTCTGTATACCCTAATCTTACCGAAAGGTGCATAGAACTTCAACATGCCGTCACGTTCTTGTTTCACATTCTAAATTATTCTCCGTGAAGCAAACCATAAGAATGAAGACAATAAGTTTTTTTCAAAATATCATGAGCCACTCGTCTAAAGACGCAGCGTCACATCCCATAAGGCAGCGTATCATCCCATAAGACAGCGTCACATCCCATAAGACAGCGTATCATCCCATAAGACAGCGTCACATCCCATAAGGCAGCGTATCATCCCATAAGACAGCGTCACATCCCATAAGGCAGCGTATCATCCCATAAGACAGCGTCACATCCCATAAGACAGCGTATCATCCCATAAGACAGCGTCACATCCCATAAGACAGCGTATCATCCCATAAGACACAGTCGTTGCATCCCGTAAGGGTGCGTACCCACCAACAGAGTCCAGGCGAGTCGAGTCGAGTCCAATCAGACTCACAAAGACGCGGCAGAAACTATCTGGCTTGCTCATAATGGCCACGCAGGGGAATGTGTACCCACCAGCAGAGTCGAGTCTTGCCGAGTCAAGAGCCTTGATGCCGCATGTTCCATTTTCGTCAGTCAGACTCCAGTGATCAGTGGTGACGGCTGCTGTTTTGCGTTGGAAAATGGGTGTAGAAAAGTTTATTCTTTTAGTTAAGGGCCACCAGGCCATCTATGATGCCTGTCATTCTGAACATAGAAACAGAGACCACATTGCCAGCGTTTGGGTAAAAATTGCACAGGAGATGGACGCGGGTAGGTGGAACATTATTACTGTTAATTAATGTCGCTGGTTCTTTTATTATTGTTATTATTATTATGCCTTATGTTAAAGTTTTCGTTATTTTTGGCGTAGGAAATAATGTTAGCAAAGAAACTTTATGCTGGTTTCAAATTCAAGATAGTGTAATGTGTGTATAGTGTAATCATCATCATCATCATCATCATCATCAAGGGATGGCATGAAAAGAAGGAAGTAATAAATGTAATTGAATGTGCTACGTGAAGAAGTATGTTTATTGGAAGGTAGTTACATTTAGCTTACATACGTAGCTAAATCGTAAGTTTTTTTTTACATTTAAAGAATGGGTTAAAACAAGTGCAAAGTGTGTAGATAAAAGTTTTCTATTCTAGTGGCCAAGGCCACATATATAATGTTACTGGAACCCTTTATCTTCCAAGAACTGATACAAAATAGATCTCTACTTGTGCGCTGTTCAGATAATACTAAAAATCTACTAGATTCGCGCAGTCTTGATTGGACTCGACTCGGTCGGTGTGCACTCCGCTTGACTCTAGAGTCAGTTTGGGCTCTACTCGATTCGCCTGGACTCTGTTGGTGGGTACGCACCCTAAGACAGCCTCGCGTACCGTAAGACAGCGTCACATTCCATGAGACGGCTGTACGTAGCATAAGACATGGCCTCACCTACCGTAAGACCGAAATCGTTACAAAAATTTTCTGTAACAAAAGACGCTTTATTTTCGAAAATCTGTTGTTGATTGAAAGAAACCAGGAAGTTCAGCTACTGAGTATACTTCGATGGAGTAATTATATCTTGTGCCAAGTTTTGTGAAAATCTGTCAAGAGAACATGAGTTAGAGCTGGAAGAGAATACACGGAAATCTTTCAGATTTCTCAAGTTTACTTTCTTTCCTCGAGAAAGTGAAACTGGGTTAAAACAAAGTTTTGAAGTCCGCAGGGAACTGGACACTTTGCCGGCGACCTACATGTGTGTTGGCAAGCCGGCCCCTATTCAGTGGGTGCCAGTGGCCCTTGCCCGGATGTTACAGACGGAAAGGGGTGAGCTCCCCACTTACCTGCCTAATAAGGCCAAAGTAATGGCTCGCATCCTGTGACCTTCGACCATTTCCTAAACTGCCCTTCGAGATTGTAGTTCCTTGAGACTATAATCAGCGTCGTGCGCCTATAAATTGCGTCTGGAGTAGACACAAGTGAATCACTGCTACTTCTGACTGAACTGCGTATTTCATTGTAATGTAATGTGAACATGAATGCAGTTCGAGGTTTCAGTATATTAACTAACTAACTAACTAACTAACTACGTGGAGCAGAGGCCTTCTTGAGACGCTAGCACGTTCTCAGCTAGTCAAGAAATTCCCCGCATTTTATGGAACCCGGAGGTTCATTTCCGCATTCACAAGAACCCGCCACCTGGCCCTGAGCCAGCTCAATCCAGTTCATGCCCCCATCCCACGTCTTGAAGATCCATTTTAATATTATTCTCCCATCTCCGCCTGGGTTTCCCAAGTGGTCTCATTCCCTCAGATCTCCCCACCAAAATCGTGTATGCACCTCTCTTTTCCCCCGTACGTGCTACATGCCCTGCCCATCTCATTCTTCTCGATTTGATTACCCGAATAATATTTGGTGATGAGTACAGGTCATTAAGTTCCTCGTTATGTAGTCTTCTCCACTCCCCTGTCGCCTCGTCCCTCTTAGGCCCAAATATCTTCCTCAGCACCCTATTCTCGAACACCCTCAGTCTTTGTTCCTGCCTCAGTGCGAGAGACCAAGTTTCACACCCATACAAAACAACAGGTAAAATTATATTTCTGTATACCCTAATCTTTGTGTTTTTGGATAGCAACGTTACGAAAGAGCCTACAGAGCCTCAGTATATTATCAGTACGTGTAAAAGTTCTTTGTGGCACTTCGCCAAATCACTCGTGTCCGAGCCGCCCGCGATTACAAAAAATTACGGAGAGCTGTGCTAAATTTTGAGTATTTACAAGGCCGAAGATTCAATTCCTGTGGGATGTTAGGGCGTGTAGACTGGTAAATAACTACCGTTCCTCCAACACGTCAGTAACTGTCTACCAGCCGACGCGGCGTCGCATACCAGACGACTTATGTCTTCATCGACACCTCTATGATAACCCCGCATCTTGGATCATAAAGTTCCTCATTTTTCACTTAGCACATCCAAACCAAGAATCTGGTATGTAACAATTGGTATTGTTAATTTGATCCTTTATTGAGTTGATTGTGCTCATTTTTAGGGTCTTAAGCATACATTAGAGAGATATTCAGTGCGTGCATTAACCTTTTAAAGCCTAGCGGTAACTTTACATACCACCAGGTTTAACATTAAAAAATTCTACGTGGTGCCCACATTGCGTTTATGTGTTTTGTACGGATCTCAGAACAAACAGCAACTTTTGCCTTATAAAACATTAAGAGACTGGCTTTTATAACCGAAGTGGAGAGTGTTTACTGCGCGGTACGCACTGAGTCCTTATATAAAACAGATACGTTTCGTCTTTAAAGGGTTAATATTAAAAAATTCTACGTGGTGCCCACATTGCGTTTATGTGTTTTGTACGGATCTCAGAACAAACAGCAACTTTTGCCTTATAAAACATTAAGAGATTGGTTTTTATAACCGAAGTGGAGAGTGTTTACTGCGCGGTACGCACTGAGTCCTTATATAAAACAGATACGTTTCGTCTTTAAAGGGTTAATATTAAAAAATTCTACGTGGTGCCCACATTGCGTTTATGTGTTTTGTACATATCTCGGAACAAACTGCAACTTTTGCCGTAAACATCAGCAACTCATTCCTTTTTTTGTAGCCGAGGTTGACAGTGTTTACTGCGCGATACGCACAGAGTCTTTATATAAAGCAGATTATATTTCGTCCTTAAATGGTTAGAACAGGCGTGGCAGTGTAAAGACATCAGTATGTGGGGGAGGGTATATAGTCGTCTGCCCGCTGCAGGAGACCCAGTCACAGTGGTAGGCTGATCTTGTTGAATCTAATAGTGAATGTCTTACACACGTAAGTGGCGCCTGTTACCGTTACAAATAGATTTTCTAGCGGGATCGTTGCATGAAATCAGTGTAGTCAATGTGAGGGTGTTAACTCCATCCACTGCCGAGGTTACTAACAGCAGGAGCCACACATGTGCTCCCGACACGTGTCTGCGTGGCGTCGACAGTTACTTTGCACAAGTCGAGAAAAGCGCCTACTAGATTCATTTCCGTTTGTCTGTCCGCATGTATCAGCGCGATCCCCACTGGCCGGATTTTCGTGAAATTTAATACTGGGGACTTATATGAAAATTTTTTGAGAAAAATCGAAATTTAGTTGAAGTCGGATAAAAAAGTATGGGTCACTTTACGTGAGAACCTAAGTACGTTTCATTGTTGCTGGCGACATAAATGCGCCCTAAAAGTATTGTTGTGCAAGACTTGATATTTTTCTATTGTTGACAATGACATATAACTCAACTGCACACAGAGGACACATTGTTGCTTTTCCATTGCAGCAATGGTTACGCGAACGCGCCACAATGCTACGTCATGTGTACATTGCCTATCTTGTTCACCTTTTTGTTGGTGTTCTGCGCTGTAGAGACGCAATGTGAGCAATGCACGTTTTTGCATTATTGGCCACTGTCCTGTTTCGCACAGTAATATGACGTCACAAGTTGACGCCAGCGCCATCCTTCCCTGAACTGCAGCTCGTACGTTTGTATCGTGCAGCAGCGCTCGCTGTCCATATAACATTTGGTCCAGATGTCTGTATACACTGCGGGCTCAATAAATCCGAAAGAATCGGCGAGGCGTGGTTTCCGGAAATCGCCTTGAATCTTCCACCAGATCTTCTTCTTCTTTTTCCTCCTCCCCTCTTCCTCCTTCTCCTCGTGTTTCTCTGTTTTTCTCATGCCCCTTTTTATCTTTCCGTGGAAATGCCGTCGCAGTGCTAAGACTATCCGAGTGTGTGTGTGTGTGTGTGTGTGTGTGTGTGTGTGTGTGTGTTTTGGGAGGGGGGATGTAGTCTTCTTTTTGCAGCTTGTTCGAACTCAAATGGTCCGTTGCGCCGACAGGGAATTTATGAAATGTTCGGCGACTGGACGATCCAACTGCTGGCTATTTATACCACCCGCAATATTGTACGTGCGTTGTGCAGGGCGCACCTTATTTGACGTGCTGTTTGAGAGTATAGGACTAGAGCTATGGTTCGGTAATTTCTTGTTTTGTGTGCCTAAAGAACTGTTTCAATAACCCTATTCGCTGAAAACACATTGCTTGAAGAGTACAAGATCTATATATAAGCAAGTCATATTAACATACCCGACGGCAGACGCTGGTTCTGAAGTTTCTTTTGTCTATGGAGTATTTATGTTTGCCATATAACTAACTTCAAATATAGAAACCAGTTTGTTATCTATTTGCGCTCACTGAACGTGTTAGTTACTGTGACGGCCGCTGATTTAATCTTCTCAGTGTCTGACAGATGGCGTTAATAGTCAAACGGGTACGATGCAACATCGATAACACAACTGTCTTACATAGTTCACAATTTTTATTCCAACAATTTTATAACAGTAAATAGACAATGTTTTATAAATATATATATTTATAAACTATTTTCTTTTTATTGTTGTGCAATTGTTTGAATAAATATTGTGAATTAGTATACTGCACGGAACATGGGTAATTTTACATTAGCAAATGCCCCAACAGGCAAAAGCAATTTATAAATATAAACGCACAAAGGGGAAGTTTAAAAGACCAGTGCGACGATTTTGTGTAATAAAATGTGCGAGATTAATCAACTGGCACCTAAATATATCAATGTCGGAATAAGCGGTAACAATAAACAGAGTATCGGTTGTAAAATTGGTGCTAATAAACGTAGGAATTGAAACACCGGAACGTGAAAAAAATAAATAAGTAAACTGTGGGAACAGTTACGTAAGGTACATTTAGAGTGTGCAGGACAGTGGTCAAATGTGTGGACATGCGTACAAACATCTGTAGATAAAAATCTGAATCAAATGAACCATATTATACGCATGGCAGACTCAACAAGAAATGAGGATTGTCATATATTTATAAACTATTGTCGTTTTAATATTGTGCAGTTGTTGGGATTAATATTGGAAGAACCAGTTTACCGCATGGAACGTGGATAATTTTAAATACTGCATCTCGCCTAGTTTTGCATTTTATACGGACGTGCAAAGACTGTTTAATATACGTTTGTGTTGCGGCATCTATGTAGTTGCGGTCACAGCGGAAGCTGACTTCGGAAAAAAAAGCACTTAAATAAAACATCCGTTGAAGTATTAACGGATTTTCACATGGGCATATTAAATCATCGTCATCATCGTCATCATCTCAAAACGTATTTTATAAAATTAGAGAAAACCTTTATTAACAAACTTTATATCAAGACTTTAACGGCAAGTTGCATATACGCGCCTGTCACACGTCACGTGATGCCATTGTTTTGCTACTGTTCTCGCCGTACTTTTACAGGACGCTAATAACATCAGCAGTTGATGCACCATTCATACTTACATACCGTGCAGTTAGTCACTGTGTACTGTTTCTAGTTTCATGCAGGCAAACAATTAATTTCTATAACACCTTTTCTGTTATGTTTTTGTATTTGGGTTTATGGACTTTATCCATCGTCTGAAGAGTAAGATATTAAAATATTAAAAATTAAAAAATTAAAATCACAACGTTTCGGAAGGTAGCTCTGCTTCCGTCTTCAGGTGAATGGAGGGGGAGAAGAGAAAAACGCCTACTCCGTTGGGCCCCTTAGACAGAGCTGTGCTCCGTCACTGGTCCTTGATGGAGGCTAGCTCTGTCTAAGGGGCTACACAGAGTGAGTGTTCTTCTCTTCTCCCCCTCCATTCACCTGAGGACGGAAGCAGAGGCACCTTCCGAAACGTTGTGATTTTAATTTTTCAAACATTTTTAATATTTTACTCTTCGGACGATGGATAAAGTCCATAAACCCATGACGACACAATATGATACAGCATCGTCAAAACCTTTCAGAATTTTTGTATTTATTGATAGGAATAGCTTGCCAATCTAAAACGACTTTTAGATTTCCCACCCCGCTGTGTTCATACAGTACTGTTCCTAATTTCATACAGGCAAACACAAAAAAAGTTTTGTTTTCCTGTGTGAAATTAGAAACAGTACTGTATGAACACAGTGGGATTGGAAATCTAAAAATAGTCACTGCATGTCAAGCTCAGAAGTGTGAAGTTACCTGCCTAACTGAGTTAGCACTAAGGCCTGTATCTCACAGGAAAGGCGTTTTGCCTAATGTGACAGTCGTAAGGACCACACAAACTCACCCTGTGTTCAGAGTGCGTAGATTATTAATGGTATGTATAGATACTGCTGTGTTCGCAAAGGTCATTTTACCTGCTACAGCGTGCTAAATCAGTGACCTGCGTACGCAGTTGCACTCATTTGATGCAGTCTTTTCTGAGATTTCCTTTTCGGCTGTTGAACGTAACCTCGGAAGCTCAACTGTAAATCAAGTTACTGTAACTGTCGCCCAACGTTGGGGGGGGGGGGGCCCATTACATTGGATGTGTAACAGGCTCGTGGATGTAGGTTAGTGGGAAAGGAGAGGGTCCCTAGTGTCAGAACAGCGTTTTAAATGGACTGGTGCTGGTAGGGGGTGAAGCACCTAATGCGCGTCTTTTTATGAGAGAAACTCGCTGGTGTGCAGTAATGTGAAATGTAAAGGAGAGAAAATTTTACATTTTACGCCGTTATTCCAGGTGCACAATCAAACATGGAAGCGTAAAGTTCAAATTAGAAATTTCGCTGCCTTACATGCATTCCAGATTGCGTAATCAAATAGAGAAGAATGAAATGGGCGGGGCATGTAGCACGTATGGAGAAAAAGAAAGGTACATACAGGATTTTGGTGGGGAGACCTGAGGGAAGGAGACCACTTGGGAGACCCAGGCGTACATGGGAGGATAATATTAAAATGGGTGTTCAAGAAGAGGGATGGGGACATGAAGTGGATTGAGCTGTTTCAGGATAGGGACAGGTGGCGGGCTCTTGTAAATGCAGTAATGAGCTTCTGGGTACCATAAAATGCGGGGAATTTCTTGTCTAGCTAAGAAACTGTTAGATTCTCAAGAAGGCCTCTGCTCCATGGAGTTAGTTAGTTAGTTAGTTAGTTAGTTAGTTAGTTAGTTAGTTAGTTAGTTAGTTAGTTAGTTAGTTAGTTCTTTCGTTCGTTCGTTAGTTCGTTCGTTCTTTCGTTCTTTCGTTCGTTCGTTCTTTCGTTCGTTAGTTCGTTCGTTCGTTCTTTCGTTCGTTCGTTCGTTCGTTCGTTAGTTCGTTCGTTCTTTCGTTCTGTCGTTCGTTAGTTCGTTAGTTCGTTCGTTCGTTCTTTCGTTAGTGATTTCAGGTTTCCGCCGCGATGCAGATCAGATATGCGCTCTTCTGCGATACCACGCGGCACTGAGTGGCAGTTCTGTACCGACTTTCGGGACACCATATCTTTCCCATCTTCTTGTACTTCTTGACCCTTTAAGATAGGACCGATAGGTTGCCCCGAAACGACGGTAAAATACTATCACTCGGCGGTGCGTAATATCACAGAAGCGCGCAGATCTGAATTCGAGAGGTTTGATTTTATTACCGGCTACGTGACGTAAAAAATTCTTGAAGTTGACGTTGATCCTTAAGTTTAATTCCCACAGACATGGAAATTTTGGTCTCCAAGCCGGGATTCGAAACCGTAACTTCCGAAGTGCTACTTTCGACCGCGACTTTCTGTGGTACGTAGTTGTGGCACTGATGTAACAGAAGTTCAAATGTCAAATGAACCGTCCATTGAAGAATGGCTTTTTGTTCCATAAAAGCAAGTCTTTATTTCTGCTACGTCAAGTTTGAAATAACGAAATATGACCCACAGATGCACTTTGCGTCGTATCTAGTAACACTAAGAGGTACTTCGATTGTGTAATATATAGAAGTCAGCTGCGCTGGGAGACACAGTTTCAGATCTCAGGGGACTGTAACGTAGTAATATATAAAGAATATCGTAAAAAAGGGAAATAAAAAGGGGAAGGAGACTTGTCTTAGGAACGGGTTGGTGGAGACGCACTTCTGTCGTCGTCCCCACTATAATATGTTGTACATATGTTCCAGTTTTGGGCAAGTTGTTAAACAAAAAGTTGCAAAATTGCTTCACTTTAGCTTCGTCATGATTTCTCGTTTGACTGCGACTAACAGCTCGAAAAATGCTGGACAAATTTTCATTAAATTTTAAAGCCTAGCGGTTATTTTACTTGCCACCAAGTTTAACATTCAACAACTCTAAGTGTTTCTCGCATTGAGTTTACGTGTGTTGTATGGCTCTTAGAGCAAACAGTGGCTTTTGGCTTAGGCAACATTAACTGACTGGTTTTTATAAATGAGACGGAATGTGTTTACTGCGCGGTACGCGCTGAGTCCTTATATAAGATAAGACACGTTTCGTCTTTAGAGGGTTAACTCTATAGGGTCCTCTTGTTACTTTTTACGCTACAGTGTCTAACAATAAGAAATTTTTAATTTCTGTACACAGGAAGTGCATTTGTGTTTGTTATGGATCTCAGAACAATCAACAGTTATTACCTTATATAATATCAACACAATCTTTTTTATAGCCGAGACAGAGTGTTTACTGTGCGGTACGAATTGAATCTTGAAGTACAATTCAGTATAATTCTCGCATAGGTATAAGTATGTAGTTCTATATTTCTCGTCTTTAAAGCGTTCAATGTAGCTTTGTTGTGGAGCCATCAGCACATTTGAGTTTTGGTTAAAATAAGACAAAAATTAAAATAATGGACTCTACAAATGAAAATTTCCATGCTTTTCCGCGTGCGTCTTGAAGGTATCTCGCGCTTAATCAGTTAAGTATTTACAGGCGGAAAAATGCTTTTAATAGAAGCTGCGAACGCCAGGCACGTGCTTTATGTCCTAGCATTGCACTGCCTTCATCTACAGGGTGGGGCAGTCAAAGAAATGCGTAACCGTGAAGAAAAAGCAGTATCCGTGACTTCAGGGTTGCGCCGCGATGTACGACGTAGATTACTTCTGCGCTCCTCTGGGATATCCCACAGCATTTAAAGGTAGTTAGGTACTGACGTTTCGGGACAACCTATCGATCTCATCTTCAAGGGTGAAGAAGTCCAAGAAACTTAAACTTCGTAACCCTTCAAGACGGGTCCGATAGGGTGTCCCGAAACGTCGGTACAGAACCACGACTCAATGCTGTCTAATACCACAGAAGAGCGCAGAGCTGTAAAAGCGAGTATTATTTTTGAAGCGCCAGAAACTAAACACCCATCCTCGCAGCATTACATCCCAGAACTACTAAATCTTCAGCAGCACCGCCTGGAGGAGGTCAAACCTCAGCGCACGTGGGTCGGTTCTTCTTTTGCGTAACAAAGCAAGTCGTGTGACATAAAAATATAAAGGTGAAACCCCTTATCACGTGTCAGGTCCCTCGATTAATGGTAAGAAAGTAAAAGCAGGAATACAGTAAAATATTCCCTGTACTTATAATAGAAAGTATTTGGTACCTTTTCTTTATACTTCTTAAGATTGTAAGGCGCCGTGCAAAGTTAACCTTTTAAAGTGTAGCGGTAACTTTACATACGACCAGGTTTAACATTAAAAAATTCTACGTGGTGCTCACATTGCGTTTATGTGTTTTGTACGGATCTCAGAACAAACAGCAACTTTTGCCTTATAAAACATTAAGAGACTGGTTTTTATAACTGAAGTGAAGAGTGTTTACAGCGCGGTACGCACTGAGTCCTTATATAAAACTGATACGCTTCGTCTTTAAAGGGCTAATGACTTCGCATTATCCTACCGCTCTGTTTTCAGTCTTATGATGTCATCATCTTAGCATGGCACTGATTATCGTATCTCATTGATTCCGCCCAATTAGCTTCGCGCGGCCCACGGAATTTAAAATACCCAACCCCTCCCCGGTCACACGTTGCGAACTTAAATTGCCTTGTTTACCCCTAACTCGCTAATTTCACGCTTGTCGTTGTGTACCGTGTCATAGTCTACTGTTGATAAGGACATCTGGCAGTGTAACAGGTTGTTTATAACCAGACGTTTAATTATCGATTCAGTTCCCTGTTGACGGGACCAGGGACGGTTGTCGAAACGTGGGTTTATTCGTCTTTGAACCGCCTCACGCGTTTCATTGCCCGAGAGGGTGGATATTTATGGGTTATAACACCGTGTAGACATGTAGGTCGAAACCGACGTTTCGAACTAGAAGATGGTGGCACCGATCAGGTTGGTGTATGTCCTGAAAACGTCTGTTTCGAAACTCAGCCGCGACACAAGAGATGTCGACTGGGGTTTTGAGTGGAACTCGTGAAGCCCACCAGGTTAGTGTCGGTGTAAGAACTCAGCTAGACCAGTACCGCTTCCTTTCACGTCCTTGCCAGCTGATCGTTGTACATTTGTCCTACCCATGACGCTGTATCCTGGCACACTGACGACGTCTTGAAATAAATCACGGAAAATTATGGGCAATGTTGCCAACATCTCGTGGTGAAAGTCGCTAAAGGGATCCAAGAAATTTGGATTGAGTGTTGTGTGTTCGATTAGTGACAATGCGCGGTATGAACAGTATATGAAAAAAAATATACGAAATCCAAGAAAGTCTGCATTTTTCCCCAAAAAAACGCTAAACTTAAATTTCTGTTGTCTACAAGCTACCTTTTTCCGTTGTATCAGACATAGGGAATGGGTTTTTGATAGGGTCATAATTACACAAATCACACACTATTCTTTGGTCGTATCTGACACCACTACACTGCATAACGGAGTTTTTTAACAAACGTTGTTTAATTGTTCAGTTGATAACAAACTCAAAGTAAAATTTGTGCCCATCCATGACCAGATAGAATGCGACATAAGTAACTGTGTTAAAGTCACACGCACATGAGACTTTACGGCTGAGATGTCCGAGTTTGTCTGTTGTTAAATTATAAAAACACCAAGAAAGTTGCTAATCCGAAGTATTACTTTTTGTCGCTAAGCGAAGTTCCAGATCCGCTTGATTTAGCGAGTTGTTCCCCAAACTGGCATCACCGATTTTTGATGCTGCAAGTTCTTCCGAAACGTCGCTACAAGACTGCACCCTAACACTGCACATAATGTAACAATACACATGCATCTTCGAGTGTTTACAGTACAAAAATGTGAAACAAAAGTGATATTAGTTTTATTTAAACATATGAAAAATATAACAAGTTAGGAAATAGATGTCTAGTGTAAAAATCTTGGCTCTTTTGTTCGTTTACGTTTCAGTGCCTCTAAAACTGTAAAGTGTTTGTGTCACATCCCGTTGTGATGTGAATATAAAGCTAGAAATGTAGACAGTCAGTCGCAGCTGTATTTTGCAGTGATGTAATATACATTATGCAACATGTTTCGGCTGAACCGGAAGCCATCATTTGACGTTATAAGAACACTTGCATACAACACCGTAACACTTCAAGTGACTGATATCTCAGTACAAGGCAGTAGCATCAGGCGGAAACTGACTAAATTTCATACTGTGTGGCGATTGGTTTATGGACTTCATGCATCGTCCAAGGAGTAAAATTGGTTTATGGACTTTATGCATCGTCCGAGGAGTAAAATATTAAAAATATTAAAAAATTAAAATCACAACGTTTCGGAAGCTGGCCCTGCTTCCTTCCTCAGATGAATGGAAGGGGAGAAGAGAAAAACACCTACTCCGTGATGGAGGCTAGCTCTGTCTAAGGGGCCCAACAGAATTGGTGTTCTCCTCTTCTCCCCCTCCATTCACCTGAGGAAGGAAGCAGAGCCAGCTTCCGAAACGTTGTGATTTTAATTTTTTAATATTGTTAATATTTTACTCTTCGGACGATGGATAAAGTCCATAAACCCATCACCACACAATATGATACAGCATCGTCAAAACGTTTTAGAATTCATCTAAATTTCGTATGTTTTGAACGAGGAATTTGTTGCGGCCCCATAATGAGTTCCTGCAACAGCGTCATTTTTGTGTTCTAAATCTAATTTTGAAGGTGCGCGTGTTTTCTGTCGATTAGTAAGGGGCATAAAGGCTGAATGGCTATCCGTTATCGTGCGCGGACCCTGCTATACCCCCTCAGTCATTTACAATATGGAATGTATAGTATGTAGACCCGGGCTGTAGTAGTCCGCTTGTCACGTCGCTCTAAAAGTCCAGTTCCAGTATTGCGGGTGACTTCAATCCAGGAAGCATATTAATTAATATGCTTTAGACGCAGTACAATAGACTCCAGCGCTAAACCACGCGTCCCTGTCATTAAAGCTCTTTGCCGACTCTGCTGGTATCACTATAGTGCATTATGATACAGCGCATATCCGGTTCGTAATATAATATTAAATTTTTGTTTTGAACACTTCAAAATTAATAGCATTTTTGATTGATGTGTATTCCTGTTACAGGGGGAAAACATAGTCATAACAGAAATGTCTAATGCGGGTTTCATATTTTGTGAAACGTTATAATTGATTACATCGGGGGGCAAGAATGCTAAATCCGCACGTTTTGAAGAAATATGTAAAGTGGTCTGTGCTAACAATTTTAATATGTTATTGTTTGCTGTGTACCCCGTACAAAACAGCATGTTTCAGCCATCACAGTACGCACACTAATTAGCAGTTGTTCTTAGTTTATTGGCACTGCCAACATGTTTCAGTCTTCATGCGGCTATAATCTGTGAGACACCGAATTAGCCCACGTAGGAAGTCGCAACATATTGTCTGCTCTCTGCTGTATGTAATATGATAACAGTTACTGTAAATGAACTCGTATTTGGGTGGATAATGTCCTATTCTACCAAATATTTTTATGCATATCATTAGCAACAAGGTTTAACTCATCCCAGACTTATTCGTCTTCGTGCTCTTCGTTATGTCCATCTTTTCCTTGGTCGATCTACATTTCTTTCGCCGACTGCAGTACGTTCATACACTAACTTCGAAATGCGTGTGTTGTTTATTCTTAACAAATGTCGTGTTCACTCCCCTATATAATCCATAATAATTCATTTAAATTAATTTGTATCGTATTTTATTTTCAATCGTGTCTGCAGGTTCTTTCGTGTTATCAAAGTATGTTAAAATGTGTTAAAATATTATTAATGAATACCCAGGAATACAATTGTGCGATTATCTCTTTTGAAGACGTCACAGTTTTGTTACCTGTACATCCACATATTCTGTTTTTATGTTTATATTTTCTCAGCATGTGTAAATGTGGCCTGAATTCTTCTTGTTTTGGTGTCGTGTGGTGTTTTTCCTTGTGGGCACGTAGTTTTCTATGTTTTCAGGGTATCTGTTTTGTACCTCATGGTTCGAAAATGTGTTAGTCGAGTTGATGTTGCTGTAGTTTGAAGTTGTGGTGATTAGCTACGTTTTGAAGCAAGTAAAACTAAGGATTCACACTAACAAAGCACAAAATTACATGTAGCATCAGTATTTGCGGTTAGTCGTGGTATCGTATTAGTTAATTACATTGTTCAAAAGTTCAAGTTAATGTCAGAATATTAATGGGAAGTTGGAATGGGCGCCCAGGAGTGTCGGTTCTAATTTAAAAATATTAAACTTTGCGGTTTTATCATTGCGCGATTAAAATTTTCAACACAAATTGTAGACATAAAAGTGTTTACTTGCAGAACAGTATAAAATGTAATGTTTCAAAGCGACTGTGTATCATTTTCTTGTTAAAGGTCCGTTTTGTGGGTTCGCAATGAACAGTTCCAAAAACTCGCCCATTAGCCCTCGCCATGTCTGTATATGTCACAACTCGAGAATGGCTGAACAGGTTTTTATAAAATTCTGGATTTTTATTGCTCACTGACATTCATCGATAAACTGCACTTTTAGTAACAGTGGGCAAAAATAACCAACACTGTGCATGAAGAACCAAGAGCGTTTTTGCTAGCATCTGGGGAGCAACTCACTATATACCGAGTGACGCAAGAGCCACTTAACAATAGAGGCAACATGTTAAACATTGAGTGTCAAGAGACGTTTTGCACCACCTTGTGTTTATTGCAGCGAAACATATTGCAAACAGAGTTTTGGTGAAAAGATAAACATTAAATAATGAAGACAGATCTAATAAGCACAAATACCTTTTATTATAAAAAATATATTTTGTTTTATAAAATGTTACATGTTTCGGCCCTAAGGGTTATCATCATCAGGCGTAAATTCATAAAAAGGAAGACAGTAAAATACCTTAAATTGTCATTCCTGTGAAAGAGATCTCTTTGTTACAACGTTAACTACGACATTTATTCTACAATACGAATTAACAAGACACACCTTAAGTACATATGTAAAGTTGTTTGTATATAGTCCTGTTAATTACAACAGCATATGTGTTATAGCATTGAAGTTACGTTAAAAATATCACACATAAATTATTACAAACTCAAAAAAAATTTGTATTTTTATGTTATTGTGATAAGAATTCATTTGGATTTTGTTTCTTATTTATTTTTAATCTTTATAACAAGCAGCAAGTGCACTGAGTAGAATACATATATAACGTATATTAAAGACGCCTACACATGTTTCGACAACAAGTTGTCATCCTCAGGGGGTTCATCACAAAAAATACAAGAACATCAGCATAAATTATTTGTTTTTGTTGATATATTATAATTTGTTGTATGTGTAAAATGGATAAACTGACCTTGCAGCAATATCACAGATTTAATTATTTATTGGAATTGTTTTTTGGGATATTTTCTCCTTTACCGAGATAAAATTATATCCAAGTATAATGTCGTTTATTTACGTGGCTTTATTTGTCGTATGTAGTAAGTGTTAAATTTGCCTTATTGACCCTTTAAAGACGAAGTGTATCTGTTTTATATAAGGACTCAGTTCGCACCGCGCTGTAAACACTCTCCACTTCGGTTATAAAAACCAGTCTCTTAATGTTTTATAAGGCAAAAGTTGCTGTTTGTTCTGAGATCCGTACAAAACACATAAACGCAATGTGGGCACCACGTAGAATTTTTTAATGTTAAACCTGGTGGTACGTAAAGTTACCGCTAGGCTTTAAAAGGTTAAACCTTGTTTCTACTTGTTATCCGCAGACTTTCTTAGATTCTCTCTTGTAGCCTTTTTGCGCTTACTGATGATGATGATGATGATGATTATGATGATGATGACGACGACGACGACGACGACGACGACGACGACGACGACGACGACGACGACGACGACGACGACGACGACGACGACGACGACGACGACGACGACCCTTATGAGTCGAAACATGTAGCATTTTGTAAAAGCAAATATTTTTTGTAATAAAATATTTGTGTTGAATAAAGTTGTCTTTGTTATTTATTTTATGAAGCACAACAGGATGTTTTCTGTAAAAAAAACAGTAACCTTGTTTGATTGGAAATACAGCTTTTTTCCGCGTCTCACCGCATTTCGAAATAATTAAAGAAAAGTGAACCAATACGCCCGAATTTTGCTCTGTACGTGAATTCGCTAAACCCTTTTTGCTCACCATAAATTATTCTTTCCAAGCACATATAGGCACGTCATGATAAAGAAAGAACAAGCGTGTAGGCTCTTAGGTACACCAAGCCAGGCAATGTGATGCATTACTTCACTTCCGTTTCCTACTTGGCTTCTACACAGCTCTAAACGACTCTTCCTGTCCGACAGTGGGTAAAGCCATTTGTTAACCCAGAGCTTAGTTATACATTGTTTTAACGACTCTTTTTTTTATACACAAAATGTTTTATCATGGTACACTTCCTGTGACAACCTCCGGTTGTTGGCAGTATTAATACAGAGTCATTTTTGTCTTGCTGAAAGGGAAACATAATGGGATGGCAGCGAGACAACGGAATTCGCGACCCTGCGCTGCAGTCCTGTGGTTTGCTCTTAGGCAATTTGGTGTTCCAAGATCATAGTACGTACTTACGTGAAAGCATACATTTTCCTTTCTTAACGACGTTTCGGTAATGTCGAATGATAAGATCGTTGGTGAAGAATAGACTGAAAATTATGTAGACTCGATATATGCATTTTAACCTTTTAAAGCCTGGCGGTAACTTTACGTACCACCAGGTTTAACATTAAAAAATTCTACGTGGTGCCCACATTGCGTTTATGTGTTTTGTACTTATCTGGGAACAATCTGCAACTTTTACCTGACATGTCATCAAATGATTGGTTTTTTTAAACCGAAGTGGAGAGTGTTTACTGCGCGGTGCGCACTGAGTTTTTATATTAGACAGAATGCGTTTCGTCTTTAAAGGGTTAATAATATGCTAAATCGAAACGTCTTTGGCGGTGACCATGATCTTAGAGTTAATCCAGGTCAAGAGATATTTTTAAAGCACGTCAGGATGTGAGTGCCAGTTGTAAGAACTATCTGTCAGTCAGTCAGCTGCTTTTGTCAAACAAGCAGATATTTCCCGCCTCAGTGTGTATTGTTCTGTCACACGAAATGGATCTTAGTGCAATATGCCGCACTGTAGAATGTGTGCCATACGTTCATTGCAGACAGATCCGGCAGCCACGCCGACTGTGGTGCACGCGTCCTTAAGCCTTTCTGGTGCTGTAGATGTAGGTGTGAACACGGATCGATTGGCTGTTCGTGTAGCAGCAGACATGGGTCAGTCGGAATTGGACTGCTACTAGGGCTTACAGAAGGAAAAGCAGAACTGGACGGAGGAAAATTATGTATCACTTAAAGTTAGCTTGTACATGTATATATATATATATATATATATATATATATATATACTCGGGGCACGCGGTGGCGCATTTGTTCGACGCACTGCACTACGAACCGGCAGACCGTGGGTTCGATTCCCGAAGGTGTCATTGAAAATTTCCCTTGACATAACCCTTCCGGCCGCACTGTGGCCCTGGCGTCGACTCAGCCTCTAACAGAAATGAGTACCAGGAATATTTCCTGGGGGGGTAAAGGCGGCCGGTGCGTAGGGCTGACAACCTTACCACCTTCATGTGCCGATTGTCTAGAAATCTGGGAGCCTCAACCTCCTGGAACCCTCAGGGCCTGTCCAGGCCTGTAATGGGACTGCTTTACCTTACGCGTGTGTGTGTGTGTGTGTGTGTATGTATATATATATAAAGCCTTTGAAGCATTGCGACTATGCTTTTTGTACCTCTTGAACCTTGAGAGGAAACAGTGCCTTCATCCGAAACGTCGGCAACCACTCACTCAACGACACAGCGCCGTATCCCAGGACATTTGGATAACCGGCGACTCTCTGTTCACCTTACCACTTGTCCCTTATAATGCGTAGCGCTACAGCATCTACCTGCTTGCTCAAGGCGTCTGACTCTGACGCAGTTGAACTTGCTGTGGTGGCCGAAAGGAAACAAACTGTTGTCACGGAATGCAATGTCTTTCTTTAATTGGTAGCGACATGGTTACATGATCCCTTGTTGTTCGGCTTCCAGACACCGAAAGTTAATTGTTACATACAACGTACGTGTTTTCATGTTTGCGGGCCACATGTTTACGATATCGTGAATGTGATACATGCCTTGGAACCGGGAGACGTGTGGAATGATCAAGATAACGATCTGCCTTTTCTTCCAGACGAGTGACAAGGCAAAAGACATTCCAAAATTTCTACAAGCTGCTAGGGTTGGCATTCCTTGTGTTGGATGCGGTGTCTTTTGAAACGGCGAAAACAAACAGCGTCCCGTCACCTGGGTCCTGACCACGTAAAATAAAATCCCTCTTAGAACAAAAACTCACGTTTCCAAGTATCTGATCAAGAACAAAATTAGAAGATGAAGGAAGAAATACGTATTCTGTTCTCGCATGTCGGTCCCATTTGGTTGATGTCTTCACCTGGGGCAGATCTGATCTTCTTCCACTCGTGTTGAGCGGTCTGGAATTTGCCTCAGTAAGGAGCAAAGTGGCAAGGCTGTCACGGACGATACTGTTATATGGGTGTTCTTTCACGTTATCTGTCTTTGTTAATACATCCTTTGGTTTCTTCGTGAAACTTCCCCTTCTGACAGCATGCTGGTAGTCATATTTATCACCATGACCAATTGAACAGACCAGCTTGGAGCTGAATGCCGTGTGTAGTATGAAGCCTGTGACTGTACATTCTTAGGGAATTTAGGCGAAGTCGTTTTTTGTGACGGTTTCATGCATCTGGCTCCAATTTAAGGGGCTATAAAGTGTGACCTTTACCTTGGTTAGGTGTCGTTTATGACGTAGGAACAAAATACTGGTCCCTTGTACGTGTGTCTTAATACCTAATATCAGGGGTGCACGAATCCCTGGCGCCAGGTCGCTGTGGCGACTAGATTTTGTACGCTGGCGCCTAATGTTTGTGGATCCTTAGTTTGGAACTTGCCGTATATTACCCTTATGGCGCCTAGAATTTTTAGGTGGCACGCAGATTTTTGGAAAGTTTGTACACCCCTGTGTTACATCCAATGTGTGAGGTGTTGATTATTGTCTTTAGTTCCATGTGGGAGTTTTTCGTAAAAAGTTACGGAGCAGTTCTAATCTTTAGTTCTATTGAACATTAATACGTCCCCTTTACTGCGGACCGTACATATAATAGGCTGCAACAACGCGGACGCTGGTGTAGCAGTACACAGGAGATCGCACGTAGGGGCCCACGCCAAGGCAGTGCCTAGTTACACCACAGACACTTCCTTCACAACAAAACATATATTATTCGCAAATCCGTTTGTATAACACAGTATAGCCGAAGTCAAGAATACTGACATCATCGTAAAACAACAGCAACAACAATAACAACAACAACAACAACAAAACTGGAAAGCGTTAATTCAGATTTTATAAATAAACCACAAATGGCGTTAACAAACTGGAGAGAACAGCGAGGTAGATTTTTGTGCTACGTTATGGAGTACACCACTTAAAATCTTGATTTCTGACGAAATGCTAGATCTGTTTCCGATGGGCCATCTGTTTGTACGGATTTTAAACCTGCGTTTCCGAACACATATTTCCGTGTATATCGTTTGTATTTGTGTGGCCCATTACGTAAATCACACTATGTAGTTTGGAAGTTATTTTAAGCAGTCAGCTGCATTTCCGTATAATTTATTACCGGTGCTGTTGTTATGCTGTATCTCATCGCGATGTGCACAAAAATTGTCGAAAAAAGATAGGCAGTTCACTTTTGGTGTACAGTCAAAGTCACAAACTCTGAATCAAAATGCAGAAACATTTGTAATCGTGTCTGTTTCATTATCAATTAAATTTTTTTTAACTTTTAAGTAGTACTACAGTTGATCTCCAGATGCTAGTAATGTTATTATACTCCTAGATATACAGGCTACACGCACTGCAACATCAATCATTGTGGGCCAAGTGACGGGTAAATTAACATACTTAATTCCTTTTTAACCCCTTGAAGACCAGTGACAGTGTATGTAGGCTGCCACCTGCCGGTACTTTAAAATATAGTCATTTTGCTCACACAAACACACACACACACACACACACACACAAACACAAACACACTGTTTATTCTGTTTTGTGACTGACTAACTAACAGCGATTATTTCCCTAAGCAGCATTTAGCGATCTGTCTTTACTAAGGACAGCAGTGTCGCTGAGTGGGAGGTAAGAATGAAGTGTTGTACATACGGGCCTCTAATGTAGATACATATAATGATACATATAGATATACATATAATACATATAGATAATGTGCGTTAAAGGAGTCATCTGAAGTGATACAGCTAAACTTTGACGCCAGTTACGAAAGTTGGGCCGAAACCGGAATTCTATCATTCGCGGGTTATTTGATTTCTCTGGGTTTTCTAAGAGACATTCCATGAAACTGTGATAAATGGCGTGCCGTGAATTGGCAACCTTCAGGTCCTGTTAATGTCCAGGTATTTGCCAGCAAGGACAGAGAACAGCAACCAGAATCTTGCGCATTACAGGTACAACAACTTGTCTCTTACCACGGATGTGATTTCTTTGTCAGTATCACAGGAAAACGTAAATACAAATTAAACGACACTCGAAAACAATTTAAGTTTCAATTTCTTAAAATACGCGGGAATTCTGTGTTAGGCCATGCTGTCTGGAATAGAAGCATAGATGTTTCGAAGAGGCCTGCTGCCTCAGGCTTCACAAAGGAAGATGGCACTAGCACCGGTGTGTGACGTCACGTCGCGGGAGCACATAACAAAAGCATGTCGTCTGTACTGCTTGTATAAAAAGATTAGGGTATACAGAACTGTAGCTTTACCTGTTGTTTTGTATGGGTGTGAAACTTGGTCTCTCACACTGAGGGAGGAACAAAGACTGAGGGTGTTTGGGAATAGGGTGCTGAGGAGGATATTTGGGCCTAAGAGGGACGAGGCGACAGGGGAGTGGAGAAGACTACATAACGGGGAACTTAACGACCTGTACTCATCACCAAGTATTATTCGGGTAATCAAATCGAGAAGAATGAGATGGGCGGGGCGTGTAGCACGTATGGGGAAAAAAGAGGTGCATACAGGATTTTGGTGTGGAGACCTGAGGGAATGCGACCACTTGGGAGACCCAGGCGTAGATGGGAGGATAATATTAAAATGGATTCTCAAGGCGTTGGATGGGGCATTGACTGGATTGAGCTGGCTCAGTATAAGGACAGGTGGCGGGCTCTTGTGAATGCGGTAATGAACCACCGGGTTCCATAAAATGCGGGGAATTTCTTGACTATCTGAGAAACTGTTAGGTTCTCAAGAAGGCCTCTGCTACATGGAGTTAGCTAGCTAGCTAGCTAGTTAGTTAGTTAGTTAGTTAGTTAGTTAGTTAGTTAGTTAGTTAGTTAGTGCTTGTATAAATGCTTTCCCATGTAATATTTTTAATTACGCAAACACAGTGTTTAATGTGAGACTGCCCGCCTTCTGCACTGTGCGTTGCTCTCGTCCTGTCTCCGCACTCATTTATGTGCCGCCCGCTGTGACGCAAGGAAACTATGCAGCATTTAAACAACAGAGCATAGAAGGTACATGCAGCGTCACGCGTGAGTCTCAGAACGAAGTGTGCTTGTTTCCCTAGATAACAATAACCGGCTATTTCTAATTCACACTCAGCGTCCTTTGTGTGCTGACCTTTAAACGGCCGCTTTGGTGTTTAAATTTTACAGCGTGGTCTATGAAAAATGTATTATTTGAATGGGAAAATGTATAATTACGTCATAAACGGTATTTTGTGGAAAATAAAACAGAGATTATGCAGCGTGTCTTTAAAAATGCAGTAAGTTTCCTTGTTTTCTAAATATGTGAAACCACGCCCATGCCATTTTATTGCCTGTTCGAATCATATTAACATGACTTGGTCAGCAGCACAGATCAACACGCTTGGTGTCGCAAATACGCTAAAATGTTAGGATTAGATGAGGTGTAAAGTGCCACCCTGAAACGTGATACTGTATTAGCATTAAGTGTACCGTAACGCCACACCTTGCTGTATTTGTGTACCTGAATGCTTTAACAAGGCTTCGATTTTGTTATGACATTGCGTATATTGATACAACCCTAAATTTAGCACAGTAATAGCAAAGTAATAGCCAGACCAACACTACTCTACGGTAGTGAAGCATGGATAACCGCGAAGCGGGACGTAAACCGTCTAGAAGTAGCAGAGATGCGCTTTGTTAGAAGTGTCAAAGGACACACAAGCCTAGACAAAATAAGAAGTGAGGTCATGAGAAAAGACCTGGAAATAGCTGGAATACAAGACGTGAGATCCAAACACAAACAAAGCCGGATTAAACATCTTAGAAGAATGGACGACACCGGACTTCCGAAACATGCTCTTAACTACAAACCCCGAGGAAGAAAAGATCGTGGACGTCCCAGAAAACGATGGCAATGCGTCGATGCCGGAACAGGTCAAACGACCTAATCCATGAAGGAAGATGATGATGATGATGATGATGATGATGATGATGATGATAATGAAATTTAGCATAATTTACTAGATTTTAAATATTGGTGTGGTTCCCTGAAAATGGCGATCGGCGGCCAAAATAGATGAGGACTGATATAATTTACGGTTGAACCCGGTTATAACGACATCGGTTTATGCACACCCCGTCTATAACGTCAGATATTCTGTGGTACAAATTAATTCCTCACTCTTAACCATGACGTTACACTCCTCGGTTATAACAGTACTCGTTTATAACGACACAAAGTATTTAGTCCCCTTCATGACGTTACAACCGAGCTGGGCTGTGTATGTATTTATATGTGCAAATTTTTGGTCTTATAAAATGAGTTACATCCCATGGCACCTTGTGAATAGCGTTAAAATATGAAGCGAATTTGTGGGGTGTTTTTTACGTGTGTTCTCGTATGCGAACGGAGCTTTCTTGAAGGACCATAACTGAATTCTCACGTAGACATATTATTTGTGTCATAATGTGCTCTAAATTTGTCAGTTAATAATTCCTGATCCGCCAAGGGCAGCGTCATACTCTGGTCATGGCGGCAGGCTTGTCAGGTCTTCAGTAAGACGCGTATTTCCTCCCTTTCCTCCAGAATAAATTACGCAATTTAAAACGTTCATTGCACATTTGTTTTCACTCTTGTTCTTTCATGTAATTCACTCTTTTCACGTTGTCACGTGCACAAAAGTTCCGTGACGCGAACGGCTTAACTAACTAACTAACTAACTAACTAACTAACTCACTAACTAACTAACTCCATGGAGCAGAGGCCTTCTTGAGAAGCTAACAATTTCTCAGCTAGTCAAGAAATTCCCCGCATTTTATGGAACCCGAAGATTCATTACCACAATCACAAGAACCCGCCACCTGTCCCTATCCTGAGCCAGCTCAATCCAGTTGAACCGCTTAACTACCGACACGTAAGCTTTCCTAAAAGAAAAGTCAAGCAGTCTTTCTTGCTAGAAATTTACGGGTAAAACATTTATGTCCAGGTCTCAGGCCAGGAACGGTTTTCAGTAACAGTCTTTTTGCTTGAGTGGTGAAGGTGAGAACAGAAGAAGGCACACTGGCAAATAGACTGAGCTTACGTGTGCTTAGGTGAGATAAGGCCAGCAAGCGGAGAATTACAGTCACACCAGAGGTTTTGTAAACATTCTTTCATGAAAATAAAACATTCCATTGAAATAACAGTTTTTTAGGCCTGTTATCGAAGTAGATAGTCAGTTTGAAGCCTGAAATGTATCCAAATAAGTTTTAAAAATTAAATTTCTTCTCGACAGAAAACATTACTCCGGTCTTTATTGCTGCTTAGGTTAACCCAGCAATGACGCTACTTTTGAATTCCAGGTAGCACAGACGACAAAGGATTTTAAATTTAAAGTATCCTTTTATAAGTGACGCTGTACGTCGAAGTGTTAAATTACAGTGTTGGTTTTTGTAGGTGTATTTTTTTGTGTACAAGTATATAAAAATGGTAAAAAGCGCGGACGTATGATACAGTCTGAAGAAGTTGTTTCGTCTTGAGTGACAGGAAGTAAAAGAAGAATAGATAAAATTACGTAATGACAAACCACATGATTTGTGCTCCTCACGAGATGTTATGAGAGAGTTAGAATGAAGGAGGAGGAGGAGGAGGTGGAAGGGGCGTGGAGGACTGTGGGCTAGAAGAGAAAGGAATGCAGGGGTTAGGTGGGTAAACCCAAGGAAGGAGACCACTTGGAAGAGCTAGGCGTGGATGGGAGTTAATATTAAAATATACTGAAGAAAGAGTTCGTGATAGCGTGGAATGAGTTGATCTGGCGTAGGATATGCGTAAGTGGCGGGCTGCTGTGAATGCGGTAATGAACCTGCAGGTTTCTTAAAAAGTGGGGAATTTCTGGATCGAGGAAAATATTAACCTTCTCAAGAAGGACTCTGCTTCTTGGAGTTAGTTACATGTATATATAAAACGATGGGCAGGAAATAAGTTGCATGAAAGACGCTGAGGCGCCGTAACAGTCGTGGTTTGACTTCCCGCTCAGAAGAGCGACAGAAGACACTGTTGAGTAATGGAGAAGACAGGGAGAAGACACAAAACAGCGACTGTGACGTGAAGAGCGAGTCGTCCCACCCTCCAGTGTTATGCAGTTGTATTGCTAAAAATTCAATAAGACATTTTGCAGGAACCAGGAAATTGTGAAAAAGTGAGAGAAGAAACGGGAGTAAGCAGCAAGAGACGGGGGTGACGTGTGATGTACTGAGGGGATGCTGACAGTTCTTTACCTTCCACCCCGTGCATAAACTCTGTGAGATGTGTCATCTTACATAAACTACAAGCCAAATCCCTTGTTGTGATGATATGTAAGAATAAGTATTTCGGGTGCTAATATTTTTTGTAAACCAACTTCTCTACACCTTCAAATATTTCAAAGCCAAGTGGTAACTATTTATACCACCTGCTGTAATGTTAACCCTTTAAAGACGAAGCGTATCTGTTTTATATAAGGATTCAGTGCGTACCGCGCTGTAAACAGTCTCCACTTCGGTTATAAAAACCAATCTCTTAATGTTTTATAAGGCAAAAGTTGCTGTTTGTTCTGAGATCCACACAAAACACATAAACGCAATGTGGGTACCACGCAGAATTTTTTAATGTTAAACCTGGTGGTACGTAAAGTTACCGCTAGGCTTTAAAAGGTTAAGGAACTTGGCGTTTTGCGCACACGCTGTGATTATTTTGTATGGTCCTCACAATAAATGTCGATTATTTCACATAAACAGCAGTAATAGGTTTGTTTTTCTAATGGAATAGGACTGTGTTTTCTGTGAGGTATGAATTTAATCTTTTGTGCAAGTTACACAATGTAATAAATAGACAGTTCGTGCCATGACAAAGGCAGTTAGTCTCCTACCTCTTACTGCGAAGGCTCTGGTTTGTCTCCGGACCAGTCCATGTAAGTCTTGTGGTTGACAAGCAATATTGGGACCGGTTTTTGTCTCACTGCTTCGATTTCCCCCTGCCAGTATCATTCCATCAGTGCTTCATACTCATCTACTTCGTATTAAAACACTGTGTCATCGGAAGAACACAAGGGCGATACCTGGGAATCTGCAAAGAAAGCGATATTTTGTCTGTTATCGGAAGCGCTGAACAGGGAGGTACCTTCACGCAGTTTTCAGTGAACAAATGAAATAAAATAGAAATTTGAAATATTCATAATACTGTTAACCCGCGTTATTTTCTGTCAGTTAAGGCGATTGATGCTTGTTAAAAGCAACAAAGACGAAAAAGTGTTTAGGTAGCATATCAACGTTTCTAGAATACAACTGCGTCTAGGGTCTCCGCATTAGAACACCGGGCTGCTATCTAGAAGTCTGTGTCCATGAGGAAGGTCCTGCGACCGACCAAATCGATTAATGTGTTAACGCGGTTTTATTCAGTCCTGTAGGAAATTCCACATTCTTCTACGTTCTTTTTAAGAGGCCCTCTCAAACATTAACTTCAAAACTACCGCCCAAGCGCTGTGAACATGCTCTTAAAATCTACCAAGCCTGCCCCAGTTCAGAGTTTATACGCCAGGGCTTATATAATGGAAACTGCGTGAGTATACGCAGGCCAGCGGTACTCTAGGCTTCCACTGCGTTAGGAATTACATTACACAGCCGTGAAGGATGTTAATGTGAAGATGTAGTCCCAGCCCATACGGCGTGCGTTCAGACGTGCTGAAGTATAGCTTCCTAATTTTGACGGAAGTAATTTGAGACTTTGATCCACGTTGCTGTAAACCTGTAATTAGTAGCATACACGTTCGTATTCTGTTTCGCCCGCTAATTTCTGAACTAACTGCGAGCTGCAGGTACCCTTCAGTGCGCTGCTGTTTTGTAACGTTATACTCCGCCAAACAACATTATCAGTGAAATGTGCGTCTGTTACTGCGTGATGAAACTTAGAGACAAACCTCTGTCTGTAAGTAGGGATACCTTCAGCGTAAGCGTCCTTATGCGCAGCAGAGGCGCGGATGTGTTTATTATAAACGTCCTTATGCGCAGCAGAGGCGCGGATGTGTTTATTATAAACGTCCTTATGCGCAGCAGAGGCGCGAATGTGTTTATTATAAACGTCCTTATGCGCAGCAGAGGCGCGGATATGTTTATTATAAACGTGCTTATGCGCAGTAGAGGCGCGGATGTCTTTATTATAAACGTCCTTATGCGCAGCAGAGACGCGGATGTGTTTATTATAAACGTGCTAATGCGCAGTAGAGGCGCGGATGTCTATTATAAACGTCCTTATGCGCAGCAAAGGCGCGGATGTCTTTATTATAAACGTGCTTATGCGCAGTAGAGGCGCGGATGTCTATTATAAACGTGCTTATGCGCAGCAGAGGCGCGGATGTTTTTATTATAAACGTGCTTATGCGCAGCAGAGGCGCGGATGTGTTCATTATAAACGTCCTTATGCACAGCAGAGGCGCGGATGTGTTCATTTTAAACGTCCTTATGAAAAGTAGAGGCGTGTTTGTCTGTGTTTTACACATCCGTATCCGAAGAATACTGTTGACTTCTTTGCTGTACAGGTCTTTATCCTAAGTGGACTAACGTCTCGTCGCGTCTTTTCTGGGGACCTTGAGGACGTGCTTGAAGTTAAGCCAGTAGGTGCTATTTGCATTCTACCTTTCTGCTGCTTTTCAAGCTGTAATGCCACATCGAGTGACATGAGGCATCTAGACAGGCAAGCATGCGTGCAGTCCATTCTTTTGTATTACGGGGCCGTTTGTGTCCTGATGGTAGGCTAACGAATACTGACGTTACAGCCTCACCGTATCATAATGTGGACAGCAAGGCATGGTAGCCTGCCATTGTCTCCTCTAAGGAGTCTGAGTTCTGCCACTCCTACTACAGTCAATGCATGTCGCTGTTTACGCTATGAAGCGTCAAGTTCGTTTTCAGTTACGTTTCAAATTTCTGGTCTTACCTGAGGGGGAAATCAGTGCGGTCCGACTACAAAGGTCAATCGGTTTGGCGAAGTAACTGCTAGAGGTACATATCCTGCGGAAGCTGTGTTTATCCGTCAGTAGTTACCCATATTTCGGAAGAGATTGCTGCCTCCATCTTCAGTTTCTTGCAACACAAGACTCTCTTCTTGGGCTGCACAGAACCTTAAGAAGGAGGCAGCAGACTCCATCGAATTTTCGGTACCTATTTGCCTGTTGACCCGACGTCGTTTTGAAAAAGATTTCAACATTTATTAAAATTGTGAGACCGTCAGATCTGGCGAGGACATAATCGTTTCCCCTATCATGGGCATTATACGGAACACAGAAATTAAGCGGGCAGTAAATATAGCAACCACAGTGTTTTATAAGAAAATAACTCCATGGAGCAGAGGCCTTCTTGAGAAGCTAACTTATTTTCAGCTAGTTAAGAAATTCCCCGCATTTTGTGGAAACCGAAGGTTCATTACCGCATTCACAACAGCCTACCACCTCTCCCTACCCTGAGCCAGATCAATCCAGTCCATGCCTTCCCATCCCACTTCTTTGAAGATCCATTTTAATATTATCCTCCCATATACGCCTGGGTCTTCCAAGTGCTCTCCTTTCCTCAGGTTTCATTACCAAAACTCTACATGCACATTTCCTCTCCCACGTAAGTGCTACATGCCCCGCCCATCGCATTGTTCGTCATTTGATCACTCGAGTAATATTTGGTGATGAGTACAGGTCATTGAGTTCCTCGTTATGTAGTCTTCTCCACTCCCCTGTCGCCTCGTCCCTCTTAGGCCCAAATATCCTCTTCAGCACCCTATTCTCGAACGCACTCAGCCCAGATTTGTATAGAGTTACTAAAATATTCAGGCGTGTTTGAGTGGCACGTGTACCTGGTTAAGTGCTTACGTGTGAAACGTTAGTACATTCGTGAGTCGATAGCATGGCAGGGTAAGTCAGCTGACCATAAAACACCGTGGGACGAACGGTTTTCGAACATCCTCATGTTTTTGGTAGGTGAGGTCTGAGGATGTTCATATCGACTGTTCCGTGACCAATGCGAACTGATTTACACCGCAGACCATTAATTTGTAGGTTTTTTTGTGTTCGGTTTGCTTGTTTATAACGTTTGTACCCTCTTGGACGCTGTCAGCTCTGGCAGGCATCGACGCCAGTTCCGTGTCACGTCTCTGAATTGTTCGAAGTCAAAAATGTCGAAAGGCCATGAAGATGTTTCATAAGGTCTGATTCAACAGACGCGATAAGAGACGGCCTGACAATGCGGTATGAATTCATGTCACTGATGTCGATTGCATGTAGCGAGGCTGGAAACAGTGTAGGATGTAACATGCCACAGATAGCGTGTCTTGAAGTTCGACGTTTAACTACAATAGTGCAGAGAATAATCACTCACCTGACGTCGACGTGCACTTCCAAGTGAAACACTTGTACAGTCAAACATCTGCTCATACACGTGAATATGCGAGTAAACTGTCCCTGCACCTTACAATTCAGAATTCTGTCGTTGAAGGCATCACAAAGGTGTCTAGTTAATTTGCGTAACGCCTCAACGCAAACCACAGTCTGGGTTATGTCGTTAAATTAAATACTGTGAAATGTGTAAATATCTGTGGGGTAGGAACTCAGTTTTTAGGCGCGTTCGCAAAACGGCGAAAAGTGACTATTACCTTTGTCGCGTCTGTCCGTCTGTCTCCATGGAACAACTCGGCTCCCAGTGGGCGGATTTTCATGAAATTTGGTATTTGAATATTTTTCGAAAATCAGACGAGGAAATTTAAGTTTCACGAAAACCTAACAAGAATAACATATACTTTACGTGAATATCCCTGTACACTTGTGATAATATCTCAGTGTGTAACCTAGTCGAAAGAGTCAAGGAAGTGTTACGTAATTTAAAAGAAAGTTCAGTCAATTGGGTCAGTCAGTTCCACAACTTTAACATTTTAAAGCCTAGCGGTAACTTTACATACCACCAGGTTTAAGGTTAAAAAATTTTAAGTGGTGCCCACATTGCGTTTATGTGTTTTGTACGGATCTCAGAACAAACAGCAACTTTTGCCTTATAAAACATTAAGAGACTGGTTTTTATAACCGAAGTGGAGAGTGTTTACAGCCCGGTACGCACTGAGTCCTTATATAAAACAGATACGCTTCGTCTTTAAAGGGTTAAAAAATTCTACGTGGTGCCCACATTGCGTTTATGTGTTTTGTACGGATCTCAGAACAAACAGCAACTTTTGCCTTATTAAACATTAAGAGATTGGTTTTTATAACCGAAGTGGAGAGTGTTTACAGCGCGGTACGCACTGACTCCTTGTATAAAACAGATACGCTTCGCCTTTAAAGGGTTAAAAATAGCACTGAACTCTTAATCATCCGGGGCCGCGTCACATTAGCAGAAGCAGACATTTGGCCAGATTTCGCAGTGTGTGCCTTTCAAAATAAAGACTGCCCGTACTGTTCGATTGGTTTCTGCTGACGACAGCTGGGAACCCTGGCTGCGTCCATGTCACTCAGTGGTTTGTTGTGAGAAGCCTCACAGTTCTTCTGTCCCCCTCCTGAAGAGCTTCAGTTGGATTCTGAGCTCGTTTTCGAGTGCCTTTTCACTGGAAGAAGACGATGCAGCCGACCACAAGTTCTTCAAAACTTGTCCTCTTCTTGTTTGGATTCATTGGTGCTGCCTCTCATGTCAGTAGCTACGGAGAACCAGCTGACAAAACTCCATCTTTGTCTCCCGTCTCTAAAGGAAATTTAGCAGCGGCGGACTAACAAGTGTTCTGAGTCCTCTCCATCCTTCCAGACACAGTGGTATCCATAGTGTACCGTGTGTCTTTTGTAGTAATTGAGCACGGGTGGAATGAAATTGACAGGGGAAAACCGAAGAACTCGAGGAAAAACCTGTCCCAGTGCCACTTTATCCACCACAAATCCCACATGGACTGACCCCGGGATCGAATCCGGTCCTCCGCGGTGGGAGGCCGGCGGCTAACCGCCTGAAACATAGCACGGCCGTGTGTTCTAATAATCAGCCCTGTATTTTTCCCGAAAAATTCTTGTGTGGGTGGGGATATTTGTACTAATGGTAACAAGGAGAAATACGTAGAGTGTTTTGGTGTTTGCCGGAAAGAACGGGACGTTTTGGAAGATCTGGGCCCGGAAGGGAGAGTAATATTACAATTTATCTTAAATAAATAGGGTGGGGGTGCAGACTGTATTATTTTGGCTCAGTACAGGGACAAGTAGTGGGGTTTTTATGGATCCGGCAATGAACTTTGCGGCCCTAAAAAGAGGGAGGAGGAGAAATTTTTTGACTGGCTGAGGAACTGTTGCCGTGTGAAGCAAAACCCCGTTTTATGGAGCTGTTTACTATACAAAAGAGAAATTTTGAAATTTGCTTGTGACAAGGGACTGCTGTAAGTTTTTCACGGGAGATGTGAAGTGAATGTAAGCTGACGTAAAGGCAGACTACAAAATACATTGTAATTACAATGAAAACAGATATTTATTGATGTTTGTGTCCAACGTAAAGTTACAGGGAAACGTGTTTCGATATAGGTTTGGTCTTATTCAGGTCATTTCGTTATATAAAAAGTAATTACAATTGCATTGTAACTTATGTGTTGACAGACTGACATCTCAGTCCTGTGATTATTTCATTATACTTGTTTATCAGTACAAAACTATAAAAGTATTTAAATATGTGCCAAACCAATATAATATCCAAATATGGTCAATATTGCGGATTTCCAGTTTGTTTCATTGTCTTCCTTCGAGATTTGTCCTCGATTTGTCAGTGGCGTGGCGTACTATATTCGACGCATGCCTTGCTAGTTATATTTAATATTGGTATGTTTAATTATTCCTGTCATTTTTATATTTCTTTGTTTCGTCTGTCTGGCAGATACACAGACGGCATGGTTTGTGTCAGAATCCCATCATTTAACCCTTTAAAGACGAAGCGTGTCTGTTTTATATAAGGACTCAGTGCGTACCGCGCTGTAAACACTCTCCACTTCGGTTATAAAAACCAATCTCTTGATGTTTTATAAGGCAAAAGTTGCTGTTTGTTCTGAGATCCGTACAAAACACATAAACGCAATGTGGGCACCATGTAGAATTTTTTAATGTTAAACCTGGTGGTACGTAAAGTTACCGCTAGAAATACCAATAACTGTTTGAATTCGTAGTAATTAAGTACTGTTTTGTAATATTATATAGCACAACGGGATGTCCAACGTAGAATTTCTACACGCAAACGAATGGGTGGTTGAGTGCGTCCTACTGGCCTGCCATGTGATAAATTCTCAATTTGTTTTTTCCCCCTGAAGCAAACCAAATCACTAATCTAGCCTAATGAATGCTCTTAGAGTAATTCTCTTTGTTTAATTATCTGTGATCACAGTTGCAGCTGTTCATTAATTACAGAGTTACCACTTCCCGTATACAGGGCTTTACCCGCATTCCGTAGCAAAATAATTCAAAGAAATAAAATTAATTGTAGTTAGTTATGTGGGGCGCAATCAAAATCTTAAGTAACCATCCCTGTGAGAAACACCAATCTCGCATTAATTATACATATATACTATTCGTGTGTTTAATGACGCTTTGACGTGCACGCCAGAATATTTGCCTACGCTGATTTGTAACGCACATTAAGGTAAAAGTCTTTGACGTCTTTTGAGTAATCATCCAGTTAGTTGCATATAGTACCTGAGTAAAACTCAGTATTAAGTGTATAACTGATACTAGAAAGAGGAGGTAAGATAATTTAAAACACGTTTTATTGTAGTGCTATGAGAAAGCATTTGAGAAAGCGACTGTACGTAACTCTGTTAAGTACGTCACACAAATAAAACGTCCATGACCCGTTACTTTCAGCACTAGTAAATAAGTGTGAACACAATAAAGTGAAAATAAGAATAAACAAGGAAGTGACACAATCATTGGAAATTAATGAACACGTGCGTCAAGGCTGCCCTTTCGCTCCAACAGTATTTAACACACACACAGTCCATATGTGTATACAGGAAGTGCCTTCTTAATTAAATACAGCCAATATAAAGGGTGTAGGAATAACAAGGAATAAAGAAATACAAACTTTTTCCGACAGCCAGGTAATACTATTAGAGTCAGGAACGTTATTGCGAAGGTGTGTACAGGAGTTGCAAAATGTGACATCAACATGTCGGCTAATAGTTTCAACCCGAAAAGTAAAACAGTGGCGTTCAGGGGAAGAGACCCTATCGGAAGCAAAACATTGATTAATAACAAAACAACAGAATAAATAAAGGCGTGCAGTTACTTGGGATGCACACTATCGCACGAAGGAGGAGAAGGTGTTACAAACAATCAAACAAACAATATTTTTACAGGCAATTTTATCACCAGTCAAGTTCCAAAAAGCTTTGAAAATTTCAGAAACAACCAAACTGCTAAGATACAGCACGCTAGCAAGACCCACCCACAGTACTGCAGCCGACGGCAGGGACACTTACTTGTACGCCAAAGAAGCAATACGAATCGAGGAGAACAGCGGCAGAGTTTAAAGTTCTGAGGAATACCACAAAATGCACGCTGTTCGACCGCGAAACGAGTAACGTTATTTGAAACAAGTTGAAACACAAGCAGTGTTGGTACAGACCAGGAGCTGTAGGACTGTAGAGTGGCTACAGCGTGGTACTGGAAGGGAGAGATGAGGACTGACGCAGGCTGTTGTGAAATACCAACCGGCAGGCAAAAGGAACGTGGGGCGTCCGTCAAAGGGACTTCTGGATTGTTATGCTGAGACTGGAATGGGCCACGGGGCTTTAGTTCTTGCAAGAATGATGGTGATGATTGTGATGATCTGAGGAAACCATGAAAACATCAGTCACGGTATTGCCTACTTACTGTATCTGGAAAGAAACCTGAATCCGGGACCTCGCGAATAATGACGGCGACCTACTATACCGTGGCATTTGGCGGTTAGTTAGTTAGTTAGCTAGTTAGTTAGTTAGTTAGTTAGTTGGTTGGTTGGTTAGTCAGTTAGTTAGTTAGTTAGTTAGTTAGTTAGTTGGTCGGTCGGTCGGTCGGTCAGTCAGTCAGTCAGTCAGTCAGTTAGCTAGTTAGCTAGTTAGTTAGTTGGTTGGTTGGTTGGTTGGTTAGTTAGTTAGTTAGTTGGTTGGTTGGTTGGTTAGTTAGTTAGTTAGTTAGTTAGTTAGTTAGTTAGTTAGTTAGTTAGTTAGTTAGTTAGTTAGTTAGTTAGTTAGTTAGTTAGTTAGTTAGTGGACCTCAGAGCTTTGCCTCAGTTACCGTACTTTCAAATTGTCTGCATGCCGTGTTGATGCGAGCGCTGCGTTTTATCACGAGCGGAATTTGAGTTAATCAGTACACATGAAAAAATTTAGGATCTGTTCAACGTACAAAGCATGCAAGACAAACGAAACACTTGAGAGGATCTGGTATTCTTTGTTCAGTTACGACGGCAGTTGTGCCAATTTTACACCAGCAGGACTGTGATATGTAACTGTCTTCAGTGGCTATGATCGTCAAGAAGCCAAACCGTAAGATAACGGCTCGTCGGGTGCCGGTGTTCCAAAACACTTGTCAAACTTCAGCAGGTGCTCATATCCCCCGTGTTTCAGTATGCTCATTCCCACAAGTTTGTGTTTCAATTATCTTCTCACAGTGTTTGCGGGATATACGAGTAACTGACACAACAATGGGGACACAGCTGGTCTAAACGCCCCTGTGCAGAGGCCAATGTAAGCTACGCCCATTACCGTGACAAATCTTATGCGGCATTCAAAATGCTATAACTTAAAAGTCGCTGTGCTTGTGGAAACTATACCGCAGGCAATGATTCAGACTAGTCCAGACAGTGACAAATAGCTGTACTGCTTACGTGTCAAGTGCCAGGAACTAGAAGGAATGTGGCTGTTTGTTGCTAACCGAGGGGAATTTTTGAGTTTTGCGCTGAGCGATTGATTACTGAAATGGACCATCATTCAACATGTGTACAGCGATTTGTTCACGTTCAGCAAGACGACAGCTTTCTCTCTTGGCTTTGCGAGTGGCGAAACGTTAAGGGTGTCGTCTTACAAAATTAAAATATACCGCTTAAATCAATGCTTCCTAGCCTCTTAAACTCCTCGGGTCACCGTTGCCATACCTCCACGACCTGCGGAGTGTTACACCTACATATTTGATCTACGTTTAACAAAATTATTTAGTAACACGTTTACACATTTTATTCAGCTAGTATATTATATTTATTGTTATATTTATAGTATATAGTATATTATATCATATATCGTATCATATCACATCATACCATATCATTATATTATATTAATTATATTATATTATATTATATTATATTATATTATATTATATTATATTATATTATATTATATTGCCCGGTTTTGTCTGTTTGGTGATCATCTAATTATTACACTAAATTTTAATTCGTGCATGGTTTTTAAAATTTGTACATCGGTTTGGGAAATAAGAAATATCTTTTTAAAAACTTAAGTAAAGAAAGCGCTAGGCCAAGACAGTAATACAACCGGATGTCCGTGTACATCTATGGACCGTCTGCAAGGGTTGGTGGCCCACATTTTGAGAAACGCTAGTCAAAATATGCTAGAAACCTTATATCCCCTCCCTGTGTGTTTTATAGAAGAACTCTAGAAAATTATGTTTGGCCAAACGGCACTCTTCAGCGTGGCTAGGTTGTATGTTTTTATTTAAATATAGGTAATTTAAGTGAACATTTGAGGCATTGTCGATATTATTATTATTGTTGTTGTTGTTTTTGTTGTTAGAAAATAAAATAAATTTAACTAGGCATATCAGTAGAGGAATTCTTACAGCAGGTCAATTTAGAATCTTTTGTCTCATATAGGTGATATCTAAAAAGAAGTATAAAATCATATATGTACATGTGTGTGTGTGCGTGTGCGAGCGTGTGTGTTCTTGTCTTACGCGTGATGTTTAGTCTTTTACGTTTATCCATGAACATGCGTGTGAACGCCGAGCAGGATACAATACTGGAAGAGGTTATGGACCTATCGTAATTCGGGGTACACAGTGAATGAATGAATGAATGAATGAATGAATGAATGAATGAATGAATGAATGAATGAATGAATGAATGAATGAATTCAGGGAGGCCTCATTCTTAAACAACATCACCACCATGATTTGTGCAGCGCAGTCTCTGCCTTCTGATACGCAGTGGCCTGCCCACACGCACTTTCCCACGGTACGTCTGCACGCATGCTTCTTTGGACTCTGCTGGTTGGCATTCTTAATGGCGGCATTAATATTGCAGGAGTTGTATGGCATATCCAGACACGTGGAACTGCATAATTTTAGACAAGGAATCAAGGAACGTGTATTTTACATACATACGTAGACAGTGGAATAAATAAGCTGTGTATGTACAGGTGGGGCAGAGATTACGGACGCTGAGTGTCTCAGAAATACACATAAAATCCAATTGCTTGAGGCCAAACTATTTTGACCACAGATCGTCTATAGATGACAGACGAGTTCATATTTTCCTTGGAGTCACCATAAATGATCAGATAAGCTGAACGACAGTACGTTGTGTATCCATTACTGCCCGCTTCATTGTTGGTGGATTATAATGTGTACGTATGTGCCATTTGGGTTGCCTAGATAACAGGTGCTTAAGATCGTAACGTAAATGTCACATGGGGATTGAGGGCCGCTGCACAGTAGTGCTGCCACAGTAACGCAAGGTGCAACACTGGGCGGATAGAAAATTCAATAGAACACGAATTTCCAATGTGAACTTTGTGTGTGGTTTTCCCACATAGATACGTGGTTCATTCGTTTTTCTGTTCCGAGAATTGAAAGAGTAACTAACTAACTAACTGCATGGAGCAGAGGCCTTCTTGAGAAGCTAACAGTTTCTCAGATAGTCAAGAAATTCCCCGCATTTTATGAAACCCGGAGGTTCATTACCGCATTCACAACAGCCCGCCACCTGTCCCTATCCTCAGACAGCTCAATCCAGTCCATGCTCCTCATCCCACTTTTCGAAGATCCATTTTAATATTATCCTCCAATCTACGCCTGGGTCTCCCAAGTGGTCACCTTCCCCCAGGTCTCCCTACCAAAATCCGGTATGCACCTCTCTTTTCCCCATACGTGCTACATGCACCGCCCATCTCATTCTTCTCGATTTGATTACCCGAATAATATTTGGTGATGAGTACAGGTCATTAAGTTTCTCGTTATTTAGTCTTCTCCACTCCCCTGTCGTCTCGTCCCTCTTAGGCCCAAATATCCTCCTCAGCACCCTATTCTCGAACACCCCCAGTCTTTCCTCCCTCAGTGTGAGAGACCAAGTTTCACACCCATACAAAACAACAGGTAAAATTATAGTTCTGTATACCCTAATCTTTATGTTTTAGGATAGCAATCTGAGAATTGAAAGACTGTTGAATAAAAGTTATTCGTCTTAGTGTTGGTGTGTTTTGTGCTTTGGATATAATGCTTTAACCTTGGGCTGTAGGTAGGAGACTTAAAATATTGTAAATTTGCAAGTAATTGATTCCATTTTTATGTGGTTTTTTAATGCGTGTCCTTTTCACTGATCGTCGCCTGGAGACACCACAAAGAGTCTCGGTCAGTAGGCTGCGTAACGCATCTTCGGGAGGAAATTTGGAGCCCACACCTCCTGAATATGCAGCGTGACTGTTACACAGCTTATAGTGACATACTGTGGTACATAATTGTAAACTTTTGTTTGTAGCCTTTGGGCACAAAAGATATTTAAACCACATTCTGTACGCCTGGACAGTCTCTGTCAAAACACATTTAAAACGCGTGCTGAAGTGCATTGTGGGTCAGCGCTATCAAACGGGGCAATGCGTCATGTAGTCTGATACTGTCATTTAATATTTCTTACACAAATTTTGTAAGAAATTGAATAATTTTTATTAGTTTTTAATTTCTAAGCTTACAGAATGTTAAGGCTTTATATCACGTGACACTAATCACGCTCCCATCTCAGAAGTTCGCACTCCAATAGTTGACGCTAAGGAGTGTGAAAGAAGTGAAGGGTCACCCCATGCAGCTTTACTTTGGGGTTTGTCACTCCGTTGCGCTATCCGACAACACCAAATAAGAGAGGAAATTTAGTCTAATAAGGACCGAAACATGTAGCTAAAATTTAATATGTCTACCGTATAAGTTGTGTTGAGACTTAAATTTGTTTATTTACTTGGCAACATAAATTTTGTCGAATTGCATGAAAATCTGTTAGGTTTTTTCTTAACTTGCAATAATTTGGTGAGGAAACTTAGAGAAAAGAAAATGCCTGGAAGACCTAGGCGTAGATGGAAGGATAATATTAAAATTGATGTTGAATAGATATGGTGGGAGGACGTGTAATGGATTTACCTAGCTCAGAGTACGGAGAATTGGCCGGCTGTTGTGAATGCGGTAATGAAATTTTGGGTTCAGTAAAATGCAGGGAAATTCTGATCTTCATGAGTGATTGCCGTTTGCCAAAAAAAAACTTGTCCGTGGAGTTGGTTGGTTGGTTGGTCGGTCTATTGGTCCGTTATTTAGTTAATTAGTTGGGTAGTAGTCGGGATGACACGCACACAGAAACGCACCCGTCGTTACAGTGCCACAGGGCTTCCTACCTTAGACAGTAACGTGTCACATCGCATTCAAGCCATTAACACTCCAGTCCGGCTAGCATGACTGACATTTTTCGTCGCCCTTTAGATCTCTGCAGACAAATACCGGTATAGTGCCTTAAATTAGGCCACGACAGTTTTCCTTCACGTCTCTGTCACTCGTTCGCTAACAGTCACACGTTTCGACGCTCTAAAATTTCAGCTCCAGAATTCGTTCTTGCCTGTCCCGGTGGCAGCTCGGTCTGAGACGTGGGTCTGCGGCTGCTCGCTTGCTGGGATTGCGGGTTCGAATCTCACGTGGTGCGTGGATGTCTCTCTGTTGTGAGTGTTGTGTGTTGTCAGGGAGAGATCTCTGAGACAGGCCGATCTCTCCTGCAGAGGAGTCCTGCCGGGTGTTTGTGTGTTATTGAGTGTGATCAGGTGCAACAATAACCCTCTACACCTGCAATGAATAGGTAGACGAAGTGAGTCAAATAAATAAGTAAATAAATGAATAAATAAATAAAAATTCGTTTTTAAATGCAGCATAAGTAAATGTAACAAATGGTTAAAATGGATGCAGAGTATGAAAATGGTTTTGCATAGTAAAGACAATATTGTCGCGCTTGTTTAGTCTGTAATCCTTCGTGCATTAACGGGAGCTGCCAAATATGGCTAAAGACAGACGCGGCATTTGCTATATGGCCGAATCATTCTTTGATTTTGTAGACGGAACGAAAAGTGCCTGACACTGTACGTGAACACTGTGCTTGGAGTGTTTAGGCAATGATACCAGCGCCTTCGATTTTCTGATCGGTGTTCGGTATTCAGCCAGCTCGTTGTTATGTGGGACGGACGTAACCCCAATCTATGCAATTAAGTTGAACATCCGACACTAACGACGTCCTCTCATTCCCGACGTGATCCAATTGCAACAGACGTCGGTCGCTCCGTCTGTACGCCCTTCATCTCATTAGTGCTCGTGTCGTGTTTGAACCGTTTATACACTTTCCGCCTCTATATGATACGGATTCGGTGCACACTCTTAAACTGCGGGAATATTAGGGGCGCTTAAAGCAGAGCGGTAACTCGTTTAACATAAACTTTCCATTTTGCCCACAGAACGAGTTCATGTCTTTAGCATCTTTATCAGAACAGATATCAGTTATTTTCATTAATGGAAATAACTGAGTGGCCTTTGTAATGGATATTAGGTGTGTTTTCTGTGATGTAGGAATTGAATATTAAATTGTAGTATGTGAATTAACTTCTTGTTAAGGGTATTAGAATAATATTCCACACGTTTCGTATAAGGTGCATGTATCACATATTTGTTAATGCTTTGTATTCAGGCAGGATGTAACTGGCGAGCTGCACAGAGCTGAATGCTTCTTGAGAAACTACCAGTCGCTCAGCTAGTGAAGGATTTCTTTAAGTTTTATGGAACCAGATTCCTTACTTTGTTTAAAAAATTCCGCTATTGATCCATATGCTTGGTCAGACGTTCCAATTTCACTCCTTATTTCTTTAATATCCATTTTAATATTATCCTTTATTCGACGTCTGTGTGTTCCAAAGGTACCTCTTCTTCCTACCTAAACAATAGGAGAATGAAAAGTTATCATGTACAGCAGGTAACAGCTTTCAGTTTTTATCAGGCGTTGTTACAAAGTTAAATCAAGACGGATAAAGTAAGAACTGCAAGCAATTAACAGGCGCACAGAAAAAGCGGTAATCACCTGCCCGGTTTTAGTTGGCAAATCTCAACGGATGTGATAACTTCGAACGCCTGTGCTTAGACGGGAGGATACAAAATTAAGCCCAAAAACTTCGAAATGTAGTTTTTACATGAAAGTGTGTGCAAACTGTACTGCTCCAGCCCGGGGGAGTAACCATTGCTCCGTGTTGTAACGACTCTTATTTGAGGCTCGCTACCTGGACGCGCCCACAAAGAACCCCTTTACTACGGATCGACGTTTCTTTAGTCACCTATTTGTTGGGTATCTCTATTTGTACTTTTGTACACGTGTTGGTCACATCACTTGTTGCGTTCCTCCACTACATATAAAAATTGCACACTTCGACCACGTGCCCTCGAAACGGTGCGCTCTGCCTGTCCCACTGCGTAATGTTAACATTCCAGAAGTCTTGAATATCCAAAATTACATTTGTATGTTTGTACCTTCATCTTCATGTGCCTCATGGCGGTCGTTTTGTGGTAATAACTAGGCCTATTTAGCGGGGTTTGCCTTTCTATACTGGCAGTTTTATTTCCCTATACAATCGAACCCGGTTATAACGACATTGGTTATACATCCCGTCTATAACGTCAGATATTCTGTGTTACCGATTAGCTTCCCATTGTTAACCATAACATTATGCTCCTCGTTTATAACAGCACTCGTTTATAACGACACAAAATATTCAGTCCCTTTCATGTCGTTATAACCGGGTTCGACTGTGTACAATTTACTCTTTGTTGTCCTTTAGTCTTGTAACTCACGTTACGTCTTGTATTTCTGACCCCATGAGGACACAATATTTCTGTTTTTTGCTTGTTTGTTTCCTAGTACCATTCTATATTTTTTTGCACGCAGAGGCCACGTTAATGGTTGTTTATCCTTTTGTTTTACGTCGTCGTATTAACTGCTTCGGTTATATAGTATGGAACGAGATATAGTGCGAAGTTATTGAGCGATGCCCATGATAAAAGCCGTACTGCTAACTCATCGTCCGTAATCTTTTAGCAGTTTCTCTTTCGAGATTATTTAGTGTATGTAAATGAATGAAGGATGATAAGTGGAAAGATAAACAAAGGGCTCATAAAACCATCTAACAGTGCCATTTATTAGCACCATAAACCGCACGATGTTAGATGCATCACCTCCATACACAGTGCTGCCACCAGCAGCTCGCAACCATCACTGTCGCGGTTACCACTGTGATCACCGAAACCACGACGAGAACTTACACTGGAGTGATAAAACGGCATCCTCACTGTGTTAATCAGCGTTGCTTTACAGCCTTACAGTAGAACTAACGTAGCTCTAAATTTACGTGTTTTTGGCGTGTTTATCCGGGTAGTGTGATCACCAAAGCGAATAGGCTACGGAGTGGACGGTCCCGGCTTCGAATTCCCGGTAAGGGCAAGAGATTTCTGTCTTCTCCGAAACGTCCAAACCGGCTGTGGTGGCCACTCCAAGACTCCTGTTCAATGGTTACCGGGGTTATGTCCCGGTAGTAAGGCGGCCGAGACGTGAAGTTACCCACTCTCCTTCATCTGCTGCCGAGGTTAAGAATAAGTGGAGCTATGCCTCTACTCTCTTTCTATATGCCTTCATGGCGTGGACAGAGACACCTTTACCTTTGGTGTGTCTGCAACAAACGTTTTCAAATTGCTCCGACTGGCTTCCCCATTTTTGTCTGTGTGTCTGTCCCTGTCTTTCCGTCCGTCGTCCATCCGTCCGTCCATATTTATCAACTGCAGAACCGATAAACAGACATTTGTGATATTTAATGTTGAAAACTTTCGCTGTCGAGGGTTCACGCACACACACGAACCACACTCGGTAGGACTCCTCTGGAAGAGAGAACAGCCCGACGCAGAGACCTCTGCCTGACAGCACACAACACTCACAAGAGACATCCATGCACCCGGCGGGTTTCGAACCCGCAATCCCAGCAAGAAAACGGCCGCAGACGCAAGCCTTAGACCCCGCGGCCGCTGACAGTAAATGACAATTGTACAATATCCAATTTCCACAGGATTTTAATATTTTACAGGCAAACGCAGTGGATCAAGTGGGTCATAATTGTTTATCATATTCGTGAATTTATTAACCGGGAATTTAAATCGCGCCAAGGTCTTAACCTTTTAAAGCCTAGCGGTAACTTTACGTACGACCAGGTTTAACATTAAAAAATTCTACGTGGTGCCCACATTGCGTTTATGTGTTTTGTACGGATCTCAGAACAAACAGCAACTTTTGCC
>BLKM01000412.1:11745-25315 GCA_013340265.1 Coptotermes formosanus | reverse complement strand
TAGGCAATACAACAGGCAGTGTACACTTTCGTGTTGCGCCTGGCTTTCATAACTGTTCAATGCTAACATCTTAACAACCAGAGCCTAATTTTGCTAGGCCTAATTGAACGATTTCCACCGCACTGTCATTCTGCAATCCACACTCATTTTCTTTCACGTAACTGACTAACCAACTAACTAACTAACTAACTAGCTCCATGCAGCACAGGCCTTCTTGAGAAGCTAACAACTTGTCACGCAGTCAAGAAATTCCCTGCCTTTTGTAGAACCCGGAGGTTCATTACCGCATTTACAAGACCCGCCACCTGTCCCTATCCTGAGTCAGCTCAATCCAGTCCAGGCCACTCCATCGCACTTCTTGAAGATACATTGTAATATTATTCTCCCATCTATGCCTGGGTCTCCCAAGTGGTTGCCTTCCCTCAGTTCTCCGTACCAAATCCTATATGCACCTTTCTTTTCCCCCATACGTGCAACATGCCCTGCCCATCTCATTCTTCTGATGAGTAACTTACAGGTCATTAAGTTCCTCGTTATGTAGATTGTCTTCACGTAGCGTGTAATAATTGCCTTTATATCGTCCAATATAGGTCATTGATAACCTCCACTGTGGTGGACAAGAACCTACTTAATGGGCAGACAGTTATTTTTCCAGCAGCTCAAATGGCCTTCCTAATTCATCGCGGGCCCACGAATTTCTCGAGACGAATAACTACAGTAATTCGTACTGACTGTACTCTTAAAAGGAAAAAGCACAACACTAAAGCACTGTATTCTAGACTGTGATTGGGATTATGCAGATTTAAGTACACGCACTAAACCAAAATATTAGCAGCGTCCACTCGGCTTTCTTCAAAGCTATTAATATTATTTCATTGTAATCCTTTAAAGCCCAGTGTAAACTCTATATTCCATCAGTTTTAAAGTACGTAAATTCAACGTTCTGCTTACACAAAATATTTAAGTTTGCATGGGCCCGATAATTAACAGCTACTATTTCCCTTTCTGGCATTAATTGAGTGCTTTTTATAACCGAGATGGAGTGGGCTTGCTACACAGTACAAACTGAGCATTAAATACAATTTTATTGCACATATTCTCCTGGCTTAGGAAGAGAGACCTGTGTCCGACAGTACCTGCCGCCTGTGAGAACACACGTCTCCCTTCTTAACCAGAAAACGTGTGCAGCAGAAACTTAGAGGCTGGTCAATTATGTTCAAACACTGAATATGTTATCTCATGCCTTTTATTCCACATTCCTTTTCAGCGACACATTTTCAATATCCTGTTGCTGGATAATTCTGTACTTTGTAGGCGCCTTCTCGTAGTCGCGAAAGGCGCCTTTAAGTTGATCATTTCTGCGCCCTCTGTACGTCTCCATGGTGCTGAAAGGAACAACTTTACTTTTACACACATGAGATGACTTTTATAAACGAGAGGGAACGTGTTTACTGAGCGGTAGGAGCTAACTCTTTAAATACAATTCAGGTTATTTCTCGTCTTTATAGGATTAATAAGAAAATTCGAATGTACCTGAAATGCAGATGGTATGTCGTATTTATTTCCCATATCGCAATATTTCCGTACTGCTTTACTTTGTGTTCGTACAGGACATTTTAGGCGGTTTCCCATAATTCCGAAGAGCGACTCTTGGCTTCATTATATCTGTCCGTCCGACCGACTGTCCATTCCTCCGCATGGAATAACTCGGCTCCAACTAGAGGAATTTTCATGAAATTTCATATAGGACCATATTTTAAAATTTGTCGAGAAAATTCAAGTTTCATTAAAATCTCACAAGAATAACGGCTACTTTGCATGAAGAACAATATACAATTATTATAATAGCTGTCTGAATTATTCTTAGAAAGAAATATATTTTTAAAAATTATAGAGGAGAAGAAAACAAATTTTACGTTCAATAGCGCTTTTCCGAATATCGTGTCGGTCATGAGCTAATATTGAACTGTACGGTACAGCCAGAGGAGTCACAGATGACGATATAATACGGCGCAGAAAGTTGAAGTTTGTGTACCGGATAGCTAAGGCAGGAATACAGACACGTATAATAGTCAATATTTATTTTTTTCCTCAGCAAAATTGGTTACGCGGACGCGCCTTAATGTTGCGTTTATGCGTACATTTCATGTCTTATTTTTCTGTGGCGCAACAACCCAACTCTGTCCTTGACCGCCTCGTTTTAAGATTTCTAGATCACATGCAATTAGACACAGAGAGACAGAAACACACTCACATGCACACACACAGGCGGTAGGACTCCTCTGAACGAGTGATCGGCCCGTCGCAGGGGCCGCTACCTACACAACACGCAACAAACACAACAGACAAACATCCATGCCCTCAGCGGATTTCGAACCCGCGACCCCGTCGTTTTATACAGAAGCGAAAGAATTGTGTTCCCAGTAGCGAGTAATTCCTATAATAACACTAACGTACCTCAGGTGGCAGTGAGTGGATAGAAAAATCACCCGTTATATAGCAGTGCCATATACATACTCTTCGGTCGGTATTACAGCTTCTGCCTCCAATTTTAGCCTGTCAAGCTATCATTTAAAATCAAGTAAATTTAAGTGCTTGCTTATCGATTTCGAAATTACTCAGCAGGTCTGCGCGGGTCTTTCCCTTTGTTGTAAACCTTGTTCAGCGTAGGGAACATTCCTTCTGGCTACGCGCTTTATATTTGTCTGTCGCTCCGAGCACGCTAAAGGCCAGTGATTACATGGAGAGTGGTTTGATTTAGGGCTTCACTATTCTGTTCATTAGCTCCCTCAGAGGTCACGTAACAACTGGCCTTTGTCGGCGCATAATGAATATAATAAACGCACTTTAAGTCATTTTAACAGTCGGATTGTCAATTAACAATACAATAGAGACTTGTCAAAAACACAACGTATTTTTATAGTGCATTTTATGCATGACTGAAATTAACCTCGTGTGCGCTTATGTGTATGTTTGCTGTGACAGACCAATGAACAGCCCCACAACAGGACTCCTGTTTTCAACAACGTTTTAAGAAATTTTAATCTTTGTGTAGCCCCAAATCCGCTACTCATATATGGCTTATTTGCTAACGCAGTTATACCTACAAATGCCAAAGTCTCTCAAAGTTAAACTTGTGCAAATTGAACAGCAGGTAAAAAATTTTGAAAATTTTTTCCTATATCTGCTGACATAAGCCAAATACAGTCACAGACAAATTAAGAATAGTCTAAACTTGGATAATGCTATTACTTTGTGAAGACTATATCTTACGTAAATATTTTAATTTTATATGAATGCAGGAATTGTTCTTTCCCACTGACGGCAGAACACAGTCTGAGGATGTTCCAGAATAGCTCCCTGTAACGAATATGTGAACCTAAGTAGGATAGAGTATAGGAGGTCGTAGAATCTTTTAGAATAAGGCCGCTTTGTGAGGTACTAGGGAGAAATCTACGGGAAAATGTGAGATACCGCTTTGGAAACTTTGTTATTTATCTCCGTGCATGTGATCAATACAGTGAAAGAAATCCAACTTATGCACACTGCTATTGTTTGTTTTAAACCTTTGTTTTTTAGCTCCGAAACATGTTTCGGCAAATAACAATGACATCATCAGGGAGTATTATTACTAATTGCATAAGATGTGCATTAATTGGGAATTATAAAACCGTAAAACATTTAAAAATATTAGAAATATCTGTAAATTTCTCGTGCTGGTTTTTTGTTATGTTGCTGATTTTCGGCTTGATGTCTTTAGCGCATGTAATTCCAGGTGTGTATGCTGTAGGATATCCCGTTTATCTGGCCAGGTGTGTCGAGTAGGAGTGTGGTGGAACACGCCAGTTGCTCAACTGGTGTGCGCTTAGATCCATCTGGCTACCGACGGCGAGAAGTGGCACGCACTATTGGGCATAAGGTTCAATGTCCGAGTTCCATGAAATATGTGAGACTTTTTGAGTACCTGACATGCCATCAGTATTCTAATGAGAGCTCCGTTCCATGGAGACGGATATAGGTATATAGATTAATAAAAATGCTTAACTGCATAAGTTATTTTTAAGGGTATATAAACAGCCGGAATTTCCTTCAGTGCACGTAGGAGCGCAGGTCTGAAAATGAATTTACAGCACACATAATTTATGGCTTTTACTTCGAGCTGTAACAATACCAGTCCACGATTAATTCTACTGCTGTTAGACCGGTTCCACACATGGTCCCCATCATAACTGAAACACTTTTCATATCTTTAAAGATCAGGTTTAAAATTCTTATAGTTTATGACGTTGCATGTTGTGATACAGACCTACCAATGTTTGGGAGGAAAGTCCTGCCTCTGTCGTGAAGTCAGAAGTATGCTACGTTCTGCATAACCGAATACTGAACATAAAAATAAATAAATCATCAGAAAGTAAACTCTGATTTTGAGCTAACGGTAACTTGTCTTTGTGATTTCCGCTTTCTGGAATATCACGGAGCGTTGAATTGTAGTTCTGTACCTACGTCCGGGAACACCCTATTGATCCCATCTTCAAGGAACAAGGAGCTTTTTTGACCCTTGAAAATGGGACCGATAGGTTTTAGGAAACCACCCGATACACTGCGTCATATCACAAATGAGCGCAGATCTCACTTATACTGGGATGGTAGTATGAAATCACGCACAACTCGTCTTTGTGTGTGAGGCACCAGCAGCTGCATGAGGCGACACAGTGAAAATTTCAGCTAATTTTTATATCACGGATAAGGTTTTGATCCTGGATTTAATTTTTTATTTTGTATTTAGTGTTTTAATTGACTTTGTTGCTTTCTGTCTTTCATCCACAAGGATTACTTCCAAACACAGTAGGAAAAGACTCTCGTCCTTGCATATGCCGTGAACGTATATAGAAGGAGAGGATGTATAGAGCTACGCATTCTTAACCTCGACATAGATGCAAATGTGTGGTCAGCCTCACGCCCGACTGCTTTATCTAACCGATTTTAATTATAATTGACTGAGAAGGCCACATAAGGCATTGTAATTGAGGAATAATTACTTTGGCCCCTGTCGATCCACTCTAACCTCTACTTAGCATATGAGTGACACAGAACTTCACTAAATATCGAAGTGATTAATATCATGGGATGGGATATATTTTACTTTCCAGTTCATATTTATGTATCTGATCATACAGTTCGTGTTTTCGTGACAGTTTTTGCCAATATATCCCGTCTCTTCTTTTTATCGTATCAAGTCTAGGACATACCTTCATTACAGCGTTTTTCGAGATTCATTTCAATCTATTCACTATGAAGCCTATGTTTCCGTATCGGTTTCCTATAGGAATCTCCAAAGCAAAGCTTGGCCTATTTTTTATGAAATCTTGTGTGTTGAAAATTCCCAGGTAGTTTTTAAAAACATAACGTATTATAATATGCTCCTAATGCAGTTTTCAGTCATAACCTGTCTAAAATCCTAGCAGAGAGCTTCAGTTTTGGTTCGATATTACGATTTCTAGCGGAATTGTCTTCGTTACTTTATCCTGTCAGGTTACGAAGGAATGCACTCAGTTTTATATGTGTTGCGGTTTTAAAATGCTGGGATGTGGCACAATGCCCAAAATATCAGTCACAAATATTGTTACACAGGATTGTAATTCCCATCCGACTTATTCGTTCACTCATTCATCCATCCATTCATTCATTCATTCATTCATTCATTCATTCATTCATTCATTCATTCATTCATTCATTCATTCATTCATTCATTCATTCCTGTTTGTAACAAAAGATAAGTCAATCCCTGCAGGGGATCTGACAGTTCCAGCAGGTTGAAGCTTCATGATTTCTAGACAATCTGCAAACGCACGTGTTTAGATTGTTAGACCTATGCACCGGCCTCTTTTACCCATTTACGTTAGTGGCTAAGTTTACCCCAGAGACATAATAAGCCCGGAAGGAAGGATTAGTTCAACAAAAATTCGTATTACATAATCGCAAATAGAACTGCTGTCTGCCGGCTTGTAGCGCAGTGCCTGCACCAACTGCGCCACCGCGTGCCTTTCTATTTATAATGGTTGCTTAAAGTTCATATGTGAAGTCCCTTCAATTAATTCGATAAGAGTGGCCAAATATTTCCTTCAATACAATTCCCTCCTGCAGCTAAATTTCACACAAACGTAAAGGTACCAGTGATACTGTGCTGTTTATATACTGATGTTCAGAATTTTACAAATAAGATAGGAAATGAAATTTCCAGAACTTTTCGTTAAAGAGGATTAGGCAATAAAACATTAAGGTTTTCAGACGACGGTTTTGAAGAATTTGTTTCAGTATAATAAATCATTACGCAGTGTCAGCAGTAAAATTCCATTTTATATTCACGTATGCTCGTATTTTTTTAAAAAATAATCTCCTGGATGACTTTCCTGGCGTGCAGTTAATTCCTGCAATTGCGATCGTCAGTTATCCGTAACTTCGCTGCAGACTTTTATCAGCAACTCTAATCTCGGCCCTGACGCGATCTTTCGTCCCTTAACAGGATAATTTTCAGAACACAGCTGTAACTAACACACTGCAACGAAAACGCTTTCCACTGTGCTGGGTTCAATGTCGAGGTTAACTGGACACCGAACTTTACAGTGTTTTATGTTGCTTCCCCTAATTTCTTGTTATCTAATGGCTGCTTTCGGAATTTGGAAATAGAACGTTTCTGGGAAATTAATTTAGACCGCAGTGTTAGAATTCGCAAGTATAAATTGGGTCCTGAAAGTGTTAAAGACATTTAGCAGAATACAGTATTTCCCCGTTATAAATGGTCTCCATGGGTGTCGTTAAATTATCCATTATAACCGACGACTTTTATATCCGAGATTCGGTTACATTACGTTTTAAAATAACATTTAAATTAATATCACTTTTAGCCTTTTCTTTAGTTTTATTGCACATGAACATGAGCAGATACATTTTGCATATCCAAACGCACACATTGCACTCTTATGAAAACCTCAGGATTTTTCATGCTCGTTTTCTTAAATCGCTCGAACACTGCAACCGTTGTGAACTGTCTATTATTTGCCGAAAACTGTATAGCCGAGGAAAATCAACTGCTGGGGAATGTCGGAGAAATCTTATGGACCGAAGATCTGATATAGTAGAGACCGGTGTAACCGGAGAGGTTAATGTGATAACGCGTTGGGAAAGGGCCGGGGCATGAAAAACCTAGCAGTTAAAAACAAAGTCCCTTGTTACAGATGTCGGTGTAACCGGGGCCGACTGTAATTACTGCTCATTATCAAAAACTGTGGACACTTGTATAAGAAAAATTTTAACATTCTAAAACTTAAAGCAGAAGGTAAACTTAGTAACATCGTAAGGTTTGCCGTTGAGTCTCAATTTCTCGTGTTAGGGCTAGCGTGCTCGAGCGTTATAAATTGCCGCGTTCCCTTTACCGCTTTAACCCTTTAAGGACGAAGCGCATCTGTTTTATATAAGGACTCAGTGCGTACCGCGCTGTAAACACTCTCCACTTAAGTTAACTTAATGTTTTATAAGGCAAAAGTTGCTGTTTGTTATGAGATCCGTACAAAACACATAAAAGCAATGTGGGCACCACGTAGAATTTTTAGTGTTAAACCTAGTGGTATGTACAGTTACTGCTAGGCTTTAAAACATTAATGAAACGTGTTGTTTCAAATGCAGGCGAGCGCATGGGCGTCTGTTCCATCGCGGCTTTTTCTAAACGCAACGTGCTTCATTTTCGGGGATGTGAGGTGGCCGCTTAGCGGTTGGCGGTGGAAATGCCACTCGAAAGAACTTACCTTCTTGCGCACACGAGAGATAAAATCACCGCCCGTCTACCAGTCTACGTCTGAACTTCCAGGCTAGTGTAAACACCGTGGAGCTAGAGTTCCAGGATTTTTTATAATGAGACTAATAACTGAAGTGCAGAAAAGGCCGGCACTGTACAATAAGGCGATACCGGTATACAGCGACAAAAACTAAAGAAAACCTGTGGATAGAAGTTTGTGAAGCTGTACTGCCGAACTGGAGCCGACTGGACTCTAGAGAAAGAGTGGAAACGGGTAAACATGTAAATTATTTTCATGTTCACTGCAGTTTTTTGTAAAAAAGGTAGGATACAAAAAGTAATAAACACCAACTAACGCACAAAAAATTATAGAAAACCTACATATTTTGACCCCGCTGGGTTATCTTCAGGGAGAACATTTTCGTTACGCTAAGGTTGCACTTACACAGTTGAGTGAGAATGCAAATTCTTTCTCAACTGTATAACTGCAACCCTAGTGTAACGAAAGTGTTCTCCCTGAAGATGAGCCCGCGGGGTCGAAACATGTAGGAGGTTTTTTATATTGAAGACAAAATACTTTTTTGTGAATTGTTTGGTGATTATTATTTTTTTGTGATATAGTGCACGGATATGGATCATATTAAACCGTAGTATATTCTTTCAAAACCTATTTAAAATTTTTGATAAAATTAAATGCAATATGTAGTACAAGATTCCTAATAGCCAACATGTAAAAATGAACTTTAATTTTATTATAAGACGATCAATACACTGTGTTGACAGTTGTGAAGTTATTGTCTCCAAAGATAATTTCTGTGTTTATAATACAAAGTAGTTCAAATCTTTTCATATTGCCAAGGAAGAGATCCTTTTGTGGAGGTAAAATATTTTGAAAAATATTTCCTCACAGCCGTTCATGTAATATTAGATCTAGTGCCAACTGCCTGAGTACTGTGAGGGAGACATTCAAATAATGTATCCTGAAACTGAAAGCCTTCTTTTTTAAGGAAAAATAATTGTAGTATGCAACAAGTTTTAACTGTAATACTGCAGAAACCTTGGCGAATATCAATCGCACAATGAAAAATTCTCCGTTTATTAGACTCTATGCCAAATGCACACTCCAACATTCTTCTCGCTCTTGTTAATTTGTAATTATATGTACATTTGGGAATATCCAAATTTCTGCTAGGATACGGTCGTAAAATACGTCCTGGCCGAGCAAAGGCCTCGTCTCCCACAGTAACAAATGGCATAGTGTACCGTTATGGTCACTGGGCAACGACCTGGCACCTGGAATTTTTAAGTTATTTCCTTCTACTTTTTTTCCAAACCTTCGTATCCTTAAAGATGCTGGTATCACTAGATGCACCATAAACTCCTTCATCTATGTTAATGAAGTAGTAGCCCGCGTCACTAAACCTACAAGTACCGTGGAAAAGAAGTTCTTGTCGGTGAAAAATAGAGATCCAGTGCCATCAAGCTTGCACATCCTTATGTGTTTACCGTCAAACGCACCTAGGCACTTTGGGAAATTAGTTCTTTCATAAAATTAATTTGCTATACGTGGCCAGTCCTTTTCGCTTTTATGTGACCTAAATGCAGGTCGCAGACAGTCTCATATTTCTTCGCACGTGTCCCGTACAATCTCGCGAATATGTGTGACTCCAAACAGGCATTCGTAATGCAGTTGCAAGGTACTTGTAATGAAATAAAAGTATCAATTTGTGGCACTTTGTTTTGGCTTCCAGGTAAAGAAATTCAACGCAAATAGAAAAATATTCGAGATAATATCCGCAGAGAAGTTCAGATACAAAGGGGGTGTCGTCAGCCTTGTTCGTCCTGCCGACAATGGAGAGACGAAGTACATCGGGAAATTTCACTCCTCCACCAACTGCTAACGAGGGAGAAGATCAAGAAGTAATGACAGAACATGAAGTGGGAGAAGTCCCAAATTCAAAGGCTGCTACATACAGACAACAGGAGAAGCGTCCCAAAAGAACATATGAAGTATCTTTGTTAGAAATAATTGAAGAAAAACGTGCATGATACTGATGAAGACGTATCTTTTTTAATGTCTGTGGTACCGGCATTCAGAAAATTAAAAGACGAACAGAAATTCATGGCGAAAGCGGAATTCCTAAATGTTATAAAGTGCATATCCTTTTGTTAACCCCGCCCTTCATATTAACAGTTCACCCAAATTTCCATCTTATTCTAACCTGCCTGCTCCACCTTCACATACTTCAAACATTGGAACCCTCACAATGTTCATATTCCATACAGAACATATTAAAATTTTTGTAAAGACTTTCAGCATCCCTGTGAATCCCTGTAAAATCCTGATTCCAACTTCACACGTAGTCCAAAACAATGTACTTCCACCAGCAGTAGTACTTCTCATGCACACATGTCACCCTCTCTTGGAAAAATCTTCTCACCCCTAACAGACTCCAAACTGTTAGAGCTACATTAGATATGTTGTGGCTGTATTTTCCTTGTTGCGTAAAAAAACAAAGATTGAAGGCTAAAATACAGGTAAGAAAAGAAGCGTACATGATATTATTTTGACGTGGTTATTATACAAAGAATAAATAAGAACAAATGACTTAGTTCAGTGTTAGAGTTACTGCCTTAGAGTGACATTATTGTTACTGCCAGTCTTTCTTCCGGTGGCACAGGTACTCTATCACTGTATGCTGGTATTTAATACTTGGTATAATCATGAACAACAACTCGTAGAAACTGTTGCAGCTCATTCTACAATATTCAAAGAACGTTTTCTGATGCGTACACAAGTGTTCATATAACTTGTGGAACTGCCCCTTCAGTAATCTTTGACTTAGAAGTGGATTAACCCAAAATTCTTTCTTCGTTTTGCCCTAGTTCTTAGTAGCAGACCGCAATCAGCAACTGACTTAACAGAATCTACACCTTATCCAGTAGAACGCACACACTTTCTGCACAAGATTAAACTCTCCAATCTAAGAAAAAGCCAAGAAATGTGAGTTTCTTTCCCTGTCCTTTAGCGCAACCAAGAAATAATCTGCTGCGGCATTTTTTCATGGCTGCGTAAGATCGATGAAAAAATTGAAAATGACGGTAAGGTTGAGTCACAAACACTGAAAAGTGTGACAATTTCTCTTCAAACCTCTGATGGTGTTGCCAGCAGTGTTAAACCATCTACAAGCAAGTCTAAAGTCCCCAAAATTTTGACGTCGAACAAAGCGAAATACAGGTATTACAATGAATTCTACACTAAATATGGTTTCGTTTCACATCTGCGGGATCCACCTGTTCCACCCGCGTGAATTGCAACCAAACTCTGTCGAACAACTCTAAGAAACCATCTCTATGCCACCGACAACTGCTGACCAATCACGGTAAGTTTAAAGACAAGCCAGCTGAATTTTTCAAACGCAAAGCAGAAAATGTAAATAAAACTTCAAATGTAATAAAGAATTTTACACAATCCTCAAAGATGGTATTAGAGGCATTGTCTGAAATAGCATTGTTATCTGCAAAAAATGAGTCATCATAACGGCAGTAGAATCTCTCATTGTGCTGGTGCTTTAATTATAGCAAATAAAATGCTAGACAAAAATCTGCAAATGCAATAAAAATATTGCAAGTTCTGACATAAATGTAGGTCGCAGAATTCATGATATGGCACAAGATGTTGTTCAACAAATTACAGAGAACATTAAAATTTACTAAATATTTGCAATTCAGATTGATGAATCAGTGGATGTTCCTGATGAAATTAAGCTGTGTGTGTACATTCATTACCTTGATGTTAAGAAAGGGGCCATTTTGATGAAATTCTTAGGTTAAACAATTACCAGAACATACACTTGGATAAGATATTTTTAAAAACCTTGACAATTTCATACGTATGGAATTACAGTTGCAGTGGTGATGGTGTGTTATTGTATCCACTGATGGGGCTGCTTCAATGAGAGGCCAAAGCAGAGGTGTTGATGCGAGTATTCGCGAAATTTAAACGTAAAATCAGCGGACAATATTGCATCACAAAAAACAAAGCTTTGTCGCGATAAAAATGACTTCTGATTTACACGAAACACTGAACATTTCTGTGAAAATGGTTAACTTAATCAAGTCTCGTGCATTCAACTCCCATCTTTTCAAGAAATGGTGCGAGGAGATGGGACTGATGCACACACACACTTTACACTTGTTGCACACCGAGGTGCGATGGCTGTTACAAGGGCGCGTGTTGAGTCGCCTTTTTTAAATGAAGGAAGAAATAAATTGTGGACTAATTGGATACCAAGGCATGCACTTTTATTAACATTGAAATGTCTTGGACACTGCTCCTACATGTTTCGAGCTAACACCGAGCTCATCTTCAGGGAGTCGTACGGTCAGTAGTTACACACTATCACAACATAGTAACAAAATTGGTCACAGTCTATGATACACCTGTTATATTAATGAAAAGCCACTGTTGTTCTACTTAAAATGATGATTAAATGTTCATTAGAAGGATGCCTGTTAACCTGCCTAGTGTAATACACCTTTACAACTCACAGTGCCACAGGGCATCCAAAAGTGCCCCGTACACGGTCGCATCTTCTTAGTGAACCATGGTTTATGCTTATTCCGATCATGGAGACGTAGACCCTCTTGAGCTGAGATTTTGATATTCTCTTTAATGTTTTCACTAAACCTATTTATATCCTTGCTAACATTTAAGTTTTCCAAAGTTGCAAACCTCTTTGAGATCCTAAGTTGATACTGTTTCCTAACCTCTAGTTCACTTAGCTTCTTTAGATTAAAGCTCTCTGCGTGTAACATCTGTGTTAATAGTTTACTTACTGCCAGTTTTTCCCTAAATTTAGCAACCATCAGATAGTGATCAGTATCACTATCTGCTTCCCAGAAAGACCGCACATCGAGTATACTTGAATGCCATCTCCTATTTGTCAATATGTGACCAATCTGATTATCAGTCTTACTATCAGGAGAGGTCGAGGTGTATCTATGCAATGTTTCGTACGGAAACATGCTCCTCTTAACAACTAGGTTTTTTGATTTGGCAAGTTTCACAGTTCTTACATAATTATCATTGTTATCCTGATGTTAAACTCTCATTCCCGATTGTCGTTTGGATTTATCTTATTCCCCCACTTTTGCATTAAAATCTCCAAACAGAATATTCGTATGGCACTCAGGAAAATGATTGAATACTTGTTGTAATTCCTTATAGAAACTCTCCCTTGAGTCACCACCTTTCTATTCAGATGGTGCATGCGCATTCAGAACAATGATATTACACCAGACGCCCCTCAGCAATATATATGCTGTCCTATCACTAACAAACACCCCTCTCGTAATTGCTGTTCCTATTCTCTGGTGTAGAAAAGTCCTGTTCCCAGCTGATGATTACAGCGCCTCCTTTGTCCCACCTAACCTTCTGTACACCCCCCAAATCTAATCCATATCTCGCTAATTCCCTGACCACCGTATTAAGTGACCCTGACCTATACATGCTTCTAAGTTTCCAAGCGCCACATCACATATACCCGTTCCGTCACTTATGTCGTTTAACTAAGAACTCAGTCCAGATCCAACGCAGTAAGTTGTTTCGTAACATGAAATTTTTACGCTGGGGAGTTGTTAGCACATCGCACAACCCCAAGGCTGAAAGACCACACTTTGTCTGTTCAAGGGCCACATTTTAATGGCAGTAATATTCGCGGGCCGCACACACGTTTTACAAAATAAAGCTTGCATATTATTGCAGGACATGCCCAC
>BLKM01000409.1:16858-54862 GCA_013340265.1 Coptotermes formosanus | reverse complement strand
CTCAATATAAAATCTTAAATAGCTACTAGCTACAATAACCACTAGACTTATACTTAAATATAGGTTATAAATCTAAAAAGTAGCATGATGATTCATGTGGAGGAAATGTCTTATGGTACCATTTACCATTTTGGGGGGTTTGCCATTATTAATACGTATTGAGCTTTAATGAACGGGTCAGAGTCAGTAAAAATGTACCGACTCCGACCGCAATAGAATATCTTAAATAGATACCAGCTACAATAACCATTAGACTTATACTTAAATATAGGTTATAAGTGTAAAAAGTAGCCTGATGATTCACATCGGAATGATGAAATGTCTTATGATACAATTTACTGTTTTATTAGGTTTACCTTTATTAATACATATTGAGCTTTTATGAAGGAGTCAGAATCAGAGATTTAGAAACTGAGGAGTCGGAGGTGGAAGTTTTGTGTACCGACCCCACAGCCCTGGGTTTAAGTTCACATTTTCTCTATAGAGTCTGAATGTTCAGTGTGATTATTAGCTCTGCTGTTGCAGAACATTACGGTTAGTGCTCATGTAGTACATTTAGAGATCGTGTAGCTCAGACACTAACGTCACTGACTGTAGACTGCAGACTGGGATTCAGTTCCTGGTTAAGGTCAGTATTTTTCTTTCCACCATTATGTCTTGGAGTGCCCTGCCTCTTACCCAGTACATACAGGACATAGTGCTACTGGATTTTTAAGTTGACAGTTCTTTTCAATGTTGAAAATTATTTGCATGTATGGATTCTTACGTCCACTCCCCCTGTATGCCATGGTGGCATTATGCTTGGGCACAAAAGTGACTTACTATTGTATACAGATTTCACTCCCACTAATTTAGACTTTCTAGAACAAATTTATTATTTCCTTCCCAGAAATTTAATTTTATATAACATTTATTTGTCATGTGGCTGCAACGCACCGAAAGTTTTGCACTGCCACTGCGTTACGTCAGGTTGCTGTGTCAGTGCAAGTTATTACTCACATGACCCATGTGTTACAATCATTATTTACTACTTTGATCGTAACAATTTTTTTGTGTAATTAAATTTTAGGACAATTCATGAGCCATTGTCATTTCTCCACCAAAAAATGAAAATGAAGTTTTGCTTTTGTGAATGCTTTTCCATTGTCTTCAGTAGCTATATTTGCTATATCTGACATAAGTATCCCCAGGTATTTGTTGTGTAGACAGGAATATTATGACATACAAAACAAATGTAGTAACGGGTGGGAGGCTATTTTGTAAATGGCGTGTAGTAGCTTACAAAAGGAAACTACGAAGAACTGCTTTAGTTACTTACTGTAAAAAAATTAATGTTTATATTACAAATCATAGTATTAGTTACTTTATGAAGTTCTGTTACATCTTTTCTGCCTTATGTTTCGTGTGTCATAGTTTTATTGTCACTCACAGATGGCACCACCTACTGACTTTTGTAAGTTGTGGGGATTTTTCCAACAATTACACTAAAATCGTAAGTTTTTATGAAGCCATGAGGTAATCAGAACCGAAGTTTTATTAAGAGTTGTGTCCTTTGCATGATTTGAGGTTTCCACAGTGATTTTGCTAAAGACTCAGGGTTCCTAGGAGTGACGCTGGATTGTCATGCAACTGTTTCCTGAAGTGATGTAGTCTTGGACTGCTTGATACTGAAAATGGAGGCACTACAATCCTTTTGAACATTGGAATGACCTGCCCGATGACATGCGGTCATATCCCAGAAGACTTGAATCATCAGTTGTGTTCTTATTTCAGTGGATGAACTCTATTCTCACCAGAAGGATGAGGAAAAACTGAAGGTGCCCTCAGGTTATAAGGCAAAGATAGGCACAGATATAATCCTGGACCAGCTGCAAATATACCGTGATAAAGGTTTTGCTCCAGAAAATGAAATTCAGAATGCTGAAAGAGAGAAGCAGGACACTACTGATAAGAAGCCAATAGCAGTGGGGAGCAACATTGACATTAACCAAGGTTCAGGCAAGAGAAAAGGCTTTGCTTTTAGGTTGGCTGAGGCTGGCCCTTACAACTTCTTCCTGACTGCAATTCGCGATTCACCGCCCGCTCATAAAGAGGCTCTCTCTATTAGATTCCATGAGCTACTTGACCCTACACTGGGGGACCTGGATTCATCTCTGCAAATAAACTTTATGGTTGAACTGGATTGGTTGCTGGAAATGTATAAAGTATACGTACATGAGTAAGCTAGACATCTATGACTTCGCAAGATGTGAGATTCTCACAGTGGTGTAGTCAAGGATTCAGATTTTCAGGGATGTGACACTGTGTTGGGTGAGTCAGTCCTGTCATTTGAAAGGAAGATAGTGTCCAAAACCCTTGCCTGTTGAAGATGAAGACACTGCACCTTCAAAATATAAGAATCTTTGACCCAGCAACATGGCATAACATTTCAGAAGACCTGAACCCTCATGTTTAGCTTTCTGTGAATGTTTGTGTCAGTGGTTACTGAGGTACCATTACCATTAGTGTATTTTCCATTGTTTCATATATGTGTAATGTGACACCAAGTAAGTTAATTATGTACATATAGTGCTGACTTCAAATTTGCAGGGTGACCAAGAAGTCCCTATACCCATACAAAATATACCATGTGGATCTGCATCTGCATGCTGTGTGCCTTTAGCACATGGTGGGAGTAAAAAGTGGAGTATTACAACCAAGGGCGCACCCGGGGGGGGGGGGGCTGCTGGGCTGCAGCACCCTCCCAAACCCCCCAAAACCAAAATTTAAAAATTACATGTTTTGTAGATATTATGATATCAAAAGTTCTATGTGATTTTCCCTTCAGCCAAAATCAGCCAGTGACTAGCAGATAAGAATTTTGAAAAATAAATTAATAAAATTAAAAGAAACAAGAATATTGAGTCATGGAACATGTAGTTCTACTCATATATATATATATATAAATGCAGTTGTAGACAGTGTTATGTTTTACTTACAACATGATTTTTATAACATAATTTTTAAAATCAAACATAAATTATGTATAGCCTCAGGGTGTGCCCCCCCCCCAAGCCACAGGGAAAAATTCTTGGTGCACATCTGCTCACAATACTTTCTTTCAGTCACAAGTGATTGCAGGGCATATTTAAAGTGAATAAGTTGTGTTCTAATTATGTCTGATACAAGCAGTTATTCAGCTGAAGAGCGGCTAATACCAAGTGTAAGGTGCACATGAGACCTTGCAAAACCCAAACAATGACCCAAGTAATGAAAGCAGTCTGTGAATGATTTAGTAAAACTCTACCACAAAAATTGATGTCACTAGACAGGGAGAAACGTGTGTTTACTCTTGGAAGTGTTAAGGATGGGCCGAGGAATTGATGAAGGGAAACGTGCTTGGCATTATGTGCAGCTGTTGTCCCTTTGTTTACCTTTTCCCCTAGAAACTGGCACAGGAACAGTCATCAGAGCTTGGTGTGGAATGGTCCACGGTGCAGTATCAAATGAAGTAAGACTTGAATTTGAAGTCCTGTTGCCTGGCATTCACAAATGAACTCTCAGGTATTAATAGGAATTAACACCGTGACATATGCACTGGTTAACACTTTCCCCAGTGCTGCCTCTTGCTTCATGTTTCTTCTCACCAATGAGTGCGCAATTTGTCGAAGTATCCATGACAGAAACGTGTTTGTGGCTAAGGAGAACCTACATTTCACAGTGGAATTAGAACACAACCCACCGTATATTATGTCAGCCAGTAGAATTGCAGTTCATTTCTTCAATGGATTCATTAATGCCACATCTTATACAGAAATGCTAGAGGTGTGGTTAATACAGCTTAGAGATATAAGACTCAGGGTAGATATATGGCTTCAGTGCAGGTTTATCCTTCTAGCATGTCCCTTTGAACAAACATTTTCCAGGCCACTGGATTGGCTGTGTGTCACCAACATCCTCCACAATATTATCCTGGCCATCATTTAGTCCGTACTGCACCAGAGAACCCTTCATGGGACATTGTCAATGGGCAAGTGGCTGCACATCGCTGTTGCAACAGTGACAGGTTGCACAGAGGCTGGGTCAGGCCATCACCACTGTTATGCCATGAATACATTTGGGGCATGTGACAAATAATATGGTGGTGCATGAGGGTGTGTTTGGAACACAAAAATGCATGTACAGATGCACTTGATGTAATGTATTCACCCAATGGTAAAGTGAAATGAAGAGAATTAGGCATATGTTGACTTTCTGGCCACTGTGTAGACCTGGAAACTGGACATCGTGCCTGAAGTTTTTCATGGTCTTATTCAGTGCCTCCAGTCAAGGTATTACTGCTTCCTTGCATGCCCTTTCCAGTGCAGTATTTATTATGCTACAATCTGAGAGTCTTGAGTTCTGCACAGTGGTGTTGTTGAGGATTCAGATCTTCTGGGATGTGATGCTGTTTCATTGATTGGGCCTTCAAAACATCAGGAATCAGCTAATACAGTGTCATGCCCCAGAAGACTTAAATCTTCATCCTACAATATGATACCTTTCATGCTGAATTACTGGCTGTGTCATGAAATAAACTACAAATAAATAAATAACAAAGAAATACACAGGTCTTTGAAAGGTGCATAGTCTTATCTTGTCATTCAGTAGATAATGTAAACTGATAGTAATGTATAGTGTTTCGTAATCCACATACAAGCTTATTTGTCATGGAAAAGAAATTAATATCAAAGTGGGTTTTGTTGTGGTATGTAATTCACAAAAAGACAATACAGTAAAACTCATTTAAGAAGTCCCTGGTTAAGAAAATTTCCTGCTTAAGAAGTCAGGATAAAAATGCACTAAATTCCTCCATTTGATTAACAGTACATGTTGCCCTTTTAATACATCCCTGCGTAAGAAAATTTCCCGCCTAAGAAGTAACAAATTTGACAATGAAACAATTTTTTTTACCCATTTAATACATTTTCTGACTCAAAATCTTAAAGAATGTCCCCAAGTTTCCATTCATTCCATTTCCAAAACGCAGCATGCAAGTGGCATGGTCAGTTCATAGAGGTTAATCTCCAAAATGTGTCATGGTGTAGCGTGATTGCAAAACATTTGTGGTGACTGTGTGCAGATAAGTTACATCAGCAATTCCAGAAAATAAATTCAAGACGCTGCAGAGTTAGTGAGAGTAACTGGAACTACTGACCACCCCTTATGGTCTACCTAAAAGCAAACCTATGGAATCTGAAGATGTACACTGCTGCTGTTTTTTTAAAAGAGAGCAACAACCCATGGTTATTTGAAGGAAAGTAGACACCATAAGATTTTCACAGAACCCATTGTTCACAAACCTGGACGTTTGAAATTTTGACCTTTTATGATCACCCATTGTAGTACTATCATTTTGGCCTGTCATGACCGGTTTGTATGAAGGAAGATCAGATCACATGGCTGGCGAGTGCACTTACTGCACTATCCTGCTATTGAGCAGGTTACTATCATTTCACTCAAGTTCTGTCCTTTATGTTGTGAAGTTGATTACCTTCAGTCTTTATGGAATGAGACTTTCCTTCAATCATGGAATGCATTCAAAAAGTTTTGGTATTTAGTAAAAATAAACTTTCATGCTTTTTTTCTTCTGGCCTCCCCATTATTTCGTAAGTTCTCAAAACCAAATAGGATTTCTAAAGTGACGGTGGATTCTGATGTTTGTAGTGGTTTTATCAGTCCCAATTAATCGTGCTTGCTGTAACTGAACATTTGTGTATTCTACAGGAGCAAACCACTCTTTATCCTACATGGACAGGAAGATGATATGTTGAAAGATCCAAAGTCACTTCCTCACAACATTAAAGCCAGGGGAATAAAACCATCAGCTTTTGGTCATCATCACACGTTAGTACAAAACTGAAGCTTAATTACCTGGTGTGATGTACTGGTAGTTAGCCAGTATACCTTACATTTATTGATAATGATGATTACAGTAAGTTCTTGACCTACACAGGTCCGAGTTATGCAGATTTGTAGATTCGTACGTACATACATGGGTGCTTTTGTAATTCAAGCAGTTTAGAAACTTTAGATTCTGCAGTCTGGATATACTGGGTTCATATGTTATGGTTTGTGTTTACATTGAAATAAATATATGTGTCAAGAAGTGTATCAGATTTGATTGTAGTTGGACTTACATGGTTTTGAACATAATGTGGAACTTCTGCATGAATTTACTGTGTAAGTTGGGAACTAACTATACATGATGCCAACCACTTCACAAACTGCATCTTTGCTTCGTCATTGCAACATGTAAACCCAGTAATGGTGAAGACTGTCTGACACAAATGGCAAATGATGTTGCTTTCCAATTGCAATAGCATTTTATGTTTATTATCAACCCCAGTGTTGGAAACTCAGTGTAGGGCATATACAGTTCTTAAAATGATAACCCATGACAAATTGTAACTTGACTATTTGTATATCACTCACCTGCAAACAATTTTGTTTGTTGCTTACAATTTTAATTGTTTTAGTCCTATTTATTCCTGGAGTAGTGCTAATACTTTTCTCCTTTCTTGTTTCAGAAAAATGTCACTATTCTACTACAAAGATAACAGCATGCGAGTTGTTTTCAGTACTGCCAACCTTATATCATCGGATTGGTACAACCGCACACGGGTAAGTTTATTATTATTGCTCAAGATTCCACAAAAGATTTAAAGGGAAAAATGAGGTACTTGATAGAACAGACATCTTTTGTGCAATGGTTGTTGTTGGTGGTGGTGGTGGTTGTGGTTGTGGTGGTAGTGGTGGCAGCAGCGGCAGCAGTGGTGGTGGTGTTCATGATGCCACTGCGGCTGCTTCTCCTACCTTTTGTTCTTTCTTTTGTTCATTTCCTTGTGAAGTGATTCTGTATTGGTTTACTTGTTATTTGTGTACCAAAGAAATTAATTGTATTAGAACCTGACATGTGGGTTTTCAAAACAAACACAGTGGTTCCGTCCAACACAACTATGTGTTATTCAATAGCTACACGTTTTAGTCAAAAGTCAACCATCATCAGGCAGTGGCGCATTGATTGAGGCACTGCGCTAGAAGCTGGAAGGTTGCAGGTTCAATACCCAGTGGTGTCAATGGAATTTTTCATTGACATAATCCTTCTAGCCGCACTGTGGCACTGGGGTCGACTCAGCCTCTAATAGAAATGAGTACCAGGGATATCTTCTGGGGGTTAAAGGCAGCCTGTGCACAGGGCTGACAACCTTACCACCTTCATGTGCCAATTGTCTTGAAATCTGGGAGCTTCAATCTCCTGGAACCCTAATGGCCTGTCCAGGTCTGTAATGGGATAGCTTTTGCTGGCCAGACTGATAAAAGCATGTGAAGGATCAAGGTAAACTTAGACCGAAGGAATGTAAAACCCAAGTTTCACTATGTCTGGATAAGGTAGTTGGAGTCAAATATTACAGGGTCTGGGTGAGTCCATCTTGTCCACAACTTCCTGTAGAGTCTGATACCAGAGCTGGAGAATCCCCCACGGAGTTTAAGGCTGACCTGCTGCACTACATGGCTTTTTATCAGTTACCTGCATTGCAAGAATAGATGTCTCGGTTGTGGAAGACTGATTTCTCAGCCATCAAGTAAGTGTAAATATGAATGTTTCTTACCATCCTGTGGGTTACATTTGTGTCTCATATGATTAAGAGCATGAAGCAGGAAAATTTTTCTTGGGAGTTGGATGAACTTAGAGTGAAGTCTCATTATATGTAGGCTTTGAAGCTTTCATGGTGAGTGACTGCACCAAAATCCTCCTGGGTGATCGTCTCATCATGGTTGATCTAAAAACCAGTATTTTGGAAAATTGCTCTGCCTCCTTCTTCAGGGTAAATTTTTATTCAGTAATAGCATACCTTTGTCTCTGTCACTGCAGCTGTGCACTATTGCTATCAACAGCAACAACTTATCTACTTCATGTGACTTGTTTCATATTTTTGCATGTCTGGGTTAACCTTTTAAAGACCCATGTTTGCATATGCAAATGCACGTGCAAAAACACCCCTAGATGTTCTTTTTATATATTTAGGCAGCAAGGAAATTTTTCTTCATTTTTAAGACTGCATAATCTCTGTTTTATTTTCCACAAAATGCCATTTATTTCATAATTTTATTTCTCCCTTTCCAAACAATACATTTTTCATGAACCACCCACTAATACCATCCTGATCATTTAAAGGTTAATCACTTATATGAAGTAAAAGAGTTGTCGAAACTAGTGGGTTGCTCTAGCATTCAGTGTCAGTATCAGTCTTGGTTTCATGGAGTTGGTGCAAGCTGTCACATGTACTGGCAAAGTCCTGCTGCAGTTTGGAGGAGAAAAGTGGAACTGTTTGGTTTTGATTGGGAATTTGGAAATTGAGGGGTTTGAGTAGGCGACAGGAAGGGGGAAGGTGTTCCCATAGAGAGAGGAAGAGAATGATGTGCGTATACTCTTCAAATGTACAGAAATGCAAAGATGTTGAAAGAATCTTGGATCAATAAGTGGCTAAATATAAACAAGGAGAGTGCATAGGAAATAAACTGCTTGAACTGCTATCACAGATGTGAGAAATGTAGTTAAAGTTTTATGTTTTTTATGTCACATAAAGTGTAAATGAGAAGACCAAAGAAGAAAACAGCAAAAATGGTTAACAGAGAGAATGAAGAATTGTTGGTAACAGGGGCTGATAGCTTATGGATTGTATGGCACTTTTGTTAATCAGATCTAACTTTCTGTTGAACCCGCTGTGTTAAAGGGTCTTTTTTGTGGCATCTGTTCCTGGCTGCCATCGAGGTCCTGAAAGTGACAAGCGGGGACATCGACGTCTAGGACATCTGCTGAAGAAACATGCCACTATTCCCTCTCTTCTTTCTCCCTCTGAAAGCAATGAGAGCTGGCCAGTCATTGCACAGTGTTCATCTATTGGAACACTGGGAGCTGGGTCTGACATGGATGTGTGGAGAGCTGCGGACCAGCATGTCACAGAGATCAGTGCAACCTGGTGACATGCCACAACCTCCTCCAAAGTTCAAAGTAGTAAGTTATTTTGAAGGTACAAGTCTTCTGGGATGTGATATTTTGTTGTTTGGCGACTGTTTCTCTTTTTTGCAGGATTGTGGTGCCTTCATTTTCCAGGGTCAAGCCAGTCCAAGAATAGCCTTTTCAAGTGGAAGTCTGACTATATGTAGGTGAAGTGATAAGAGTGATCAGATTGCCAGAGAGATAGGCAAGCCAATTGGGAGGTGTGGGAGGACCCTGAATGGTGATGTGACCCTGAAAAGGAGCAAGGGTAGGTGCAGTGCAGTGAGAGAACTGGTAACTGACTGGTGACCAGGAGGGCGTATCATGGTTTCGGATTTGACAGAGAAAGGAATCATTTCTTAATCACTGCATCCAGCTCATCACGCTCCTTACCGAACCTAATCTGAAACCACCAGTTTACTTTGTGATTTCCAGTTGGTAACCAGCTACGTCACCACCCAGCACCTGACATTACCTCATTTCAGGGCCACACCAGCATACCCAGGCTTCTTCCACACCTCTCCAAATTGGCTTGCCTACTTCTCTAGCTCTCTGAACATTGTTGCCACTATACCTGTCTATTGGCGCACTTTTGCCTGCTTCTGGGGCTGCTTGCCACTTGACGGTGAAGGCAACACAATCCTTCACAAGATGGGCAGTGTGAGTATAACATAACATTGAGTCATGTTCGTGTAACCATTATTGCCTTGCAAAAGCAGTAAGTGTTACATATTGTGTGTGTGTTTGTAGCCCTAGTTATGCAGCATGCAAACAACAACAACAACAACAACAACAACAACAACAACAACAACAACCTCCTTTTTTCTCCTTCTCTTCCTTCTCCTCCTCCCCCTCCTCCTCCTCCTCCCCCCGTTGTTGTTGTTGTTGTCGTCGTCGTCATCGTCGTCGTCGTCGTTGTCGTTGTTACATTATCACCTTTATGCAGGGTATTCACACTTATATACCTGAAACAAACCATGTTTCTAGGATATACAGTGTCACAGCTATTCCACATTTACTATTCATGGTGAATACAACACTGTCTTCAATATTAAACTCTTTTGTGCTTCAACATTAGTACTTTCTGAAGTATGTGTGCTGTGCCCAATATAGCTGTTTTGTGTAGTTCCTTGGCTTCGTGCTTTCCTGGTATGCTGCTCAAGTGTATTTTCTGAAGGATTTTGAAATTGTTCCAGTTGCCCCCATTATTACTGGTGTCACCTTTGTTTTTACCTTCCACATGTGCTTTATTTCGATTGTAAGGTCTTTATATTTTAGAATCTTCTTGGCTTCTTTCTTTATCACATTTCTGTTTCCCGGGATTGCTACATCAATTAGCATACATGTTCGTTCTTCATTATTCCAGATTATGACATCTGGTTTATTGTTGGGGATGTTTCTGTCGGTTTGCACTTGTTGATTCCATAATATGGTGACCGTGCCCTCTTGAGTTTCTGCTGACTTTGGTACATGTTCATACCAGAGTTCACTGTCTAATTTTATCCCTAGTTCCTTACATATGTTGAAGTGTAATTGAGCACACACTCTATCATGTCACTTGATGTATTGTTCTTTGTCAACACTGGGCATGCTGACACAATGCCTGCAGTCCCCTCAAGTTGGTGACATAATCTGCATTTGCTATCTTTTGCTGTTTGCAATATTTTTATTACATTGTATTTAGTTTGTAGTGCTTGGGCTTGTGCTGCCATTATTTCACTTTCTGTTTCTGCTTTCAGGTCTCCCTTTGACAGCCAGAGGAACATGTCTTCCTCGCTATGAGATGTTTATCGATGCTTTTAATGTGCTGGCCATACATTACTTTGTTTTCCTATTTTTCCTTTAAGGACTCTGTCAATCTTGCCTTTGTGTTTTGTATTCCATCTTGTTTCATGTCATTGTTCTCGTTTGGTTGACTTAATTCATCTATGATCCTCACTGCTGCTCTAACTGTTGAACTCATATTTGGTTGATTGCTGTCATGGTTTCTTATAATATTTACAAACTGGTCTTCTTTATACTTTTTGTTAAGATATTCTGCAGTATTGATTATCCCTGTTTTATATGCCGCTTCAATTTGTGACAGGCCTCTTCTTCCTTCTTTCCTCTTTACATGCAGCCTATCCATATCAGCTGTAGGATGACACATTTTGCGCATTGTTAGTATCTTCCTGGTTTTCCTATCAATTTTTTTAATTTCTTCTAATCTGCAATTAATTATACCAAAACTGTATCTTAATACTGGGACGGCTAATACTTCACTCGTTGTAATTGTTTTTGGCATTTAGTTCAGATTTCAGTATCATTCTTAGTCTCCTGGTGTATTCCTTCTTCAATCTTTCTTTCATTTGCTGATATTGTATGCCGTCACGTTCCTCAATCACAAGGTGCTTGTGTGTCTTTCCCTGTTCAAGCTCTTGTATTTCTCTGTTGATGTCCACGACTAAATTTTGCAAGTGGACTAGTTTTCCTTTCTTAAATACACTCTTTGCACACTTGTCAAGCCCAAATTCCATGTGGATATCATCACTGAAGGTTGTAACTGTTTGTATCTGTTTTTGAAGCTCTTCTTCTGGTTTGCCTAGCAACTTCAAATCATCCATGTAAAGCAGGTGGGATATTTTTGTCTTTGTTGTGTGCTCTTCATATCCCGTGTTCAACGTGTTCAGTTGTTCTGTGAGGGTGGTTAAGCAAATGCAAAACAGCAGTGGTGATAATGAGTCTCCTTGGAATATTCCACGTTGTATTTCTATCTCTTCTGTTTCTATGAGCTTATTTTTTGTGTGTACGCACATCCTTGTTCTCCAATGACTCATAATTTTCATAGTAAATTATATAATTTTATTATTAATCTCAGTTAGCTCAAGAGATTTGATTATCCAGCTGTGTGGTACCCTGTTGAAAGCTTTTATTATTATTATTTGTTATGGGGTTTTGAAAACCAAGTTATATGCAATAAACATAAATAAGAGTTACATTCAGAAATTAAACAGAGCCGATGAAACACACAGATTTATCAAGACAAAAACTTCACTGTAATTGCAGCCATTAATTGCATCAGCTGCAAATGGTAAGCAAGAAGCTGCTCATGTCACTCACAGTTACGCACATTGTTTCCATGTATCACACAGCGAATTCATCGCACAGGCTGAAATACTGTGAGACTTCCAGGAAACTCAAAACTTTATTGTCTGTGGTTCAAAGTAACACCTCCAGGAGCAAAGTTGGTATATTTTACGATAGAGGATTTTACTTTTAGGTGTTTAATAACATTCTCTGTTCCCCCTTGCAGATTTATCCAAGCCTGCAGAATGTGAAGAACAGTCATGATGATTTACTTGGGGATGGTTGTTTGCCATACTCAAGGCAAACACATGAGAAGCAAACTTGGCTCCGAAAGTTCCTGTTGTAAGTATCTCCCAAGTTCATCACTGTAATCTTTGGTTGTGATGCTCTGTTATGTGATGTATATCTGCAGAATGGTTGTGGTTAATCATTCCTGTTTGGGTATGTATCAGATACCTGAACTGTGTGGGTAATTGGTATTCAGTTACTGTAAGTTATTGAGACCATGTTCCTCAAGCTTACTATCTTCTGGAGTGTGGTACCTTATAGTTTGGTGGGTTGTTTCTCTGTTCTGGGGGGATTTAGCTCCATCTGACATCACATTCTCAATGAATGATCTTAATACACACCATTGCTAGAATCTCACTAGATATGGTTCCATCGTATGATGGGTTTAACATAATCATTACATCCTAATACACCCAATTGTTCACCTGGACTTTCGTCATTTGTGTTTCATGAACTCATTACAGTACTGCCTATGAAATTATTTTTTTTGTAGATATAGCTGAAATATTTCATTTTTGAGACAAGAAAAGTGAAACATCTCATGAAAGAAAACTCACACCCTTAGTTGTTCACTGACTGTTCCTACAACATTTTCCATAATTGTCCCATCCTCTGACAAAACTTTTCCTTGATAATGCATATCACAAACCCACACCTTTACATTTTCGCAGTTCAGTCCTTGTGTAAGTGTACTGTAAATTTGACACACATGCAGTTGTGGAAATAAAATACAGACACACTGGAATTATTTTATTTTGTGGAATAAAGTGGTAATATGGTTTTCAGCATTTTATCAGATGAAGTTCGGAGTTGGCATAATCATAATTGATGGCTGATAAGACACCTTATGAAACAGAAAATTATATTTAACTGTAGTTCAAGAACTGTTTTATTAGAACATTTTTCTTACATGTTTGTTAACCAAACTCTATTGTAGCCATGCAAACCTGGTAACGACAGAAATAAAGCAGGTTGATTTCATCTATTGAACTGCTGTTGTGTTTAATGGAAACCTGGGAACCATGGTAATGAAATGTGAAATTACTTCATGCACTCACACCCCACAAACCAAGAACTTTGCATAAGGTAGACATTGCGTTAGCCAAGTTTCATCATACCAATATTACTCTCCCACCAAGAACTAAGTCTGTCCAGAATTGTCTGTTGCCTTGAAATTCTCTGACCAAATGTTTGTATTTATTCTCATTTCCCACTTGCATTGTACATGCCCCTGTTGTGCCATAGGTTCCTGCTTGTTTAATAACATTATGATTATTCCTGTAACAGTGAGTGGAAAAGTGATGCCCGGCATCGCTCGAAGGCAGTGCCCCACATCACAACATATGCACGGATATCTCCCTCTGGTCGCCATCTTGCCTGGTTCCATCTGACCAATGCCAACCTGTCAAAGGCTCCATGGGGCAAAATGCAGGAATCTAAATCAGAAGGAGGAAGCTCAGGGCTGTACATCATGTCTTATGAGGCTGGAGTATTGTTTTTGCCAAAGCTGCTCGTAAGTCGTTCTTACATACATAAAGGCCTTTACTCATCAGTTTTGTCAACTGTGTGTTTGAGAGGGTTTACTCTTAGAGTGCCAGTGTGTGACATCATAATTCAATATTTGTGAGAAACAAAAGATGTACATACAATTGCAAAAGTGCAAGCTGTTCCACTTAAAACCGCCCCACTTGTACAGCGAAATCAAGAAAGGATTTTTGATAACATACACACAAAGATGTATTGTTTAGCAAGGATCTCATTTCCAACATCTTCTGTAAGAGTGTGCATTTAGTCTACCAAAAACTAACAAAACAAAATCCTTTCTTGATTTTGCCATGCAAGTGGGCCAGTTTGAAGTGGAACACCCTCTGTTACCTTATTATCATGGGCCTACCATTTATGTTTTAGTCACCCAAAAGACATTGGTATGTTACTAGGGCTTTACATTAAACTTCAGGGGCTATTTTTGCTTGAAGTCATTGTTGGGAGAGGTACAACTGAAATAATGTGTGTGCGCGTGCATGGTGTATAAAACATCATTTGTTGGTACAGATAAATGAACCAGTCTTTACCCTGGAAGGACAAAGGGTGCAAGGAGATGAAAACATCCCATTTCCACTACCATGGGATGTACCACTGTCAGCATATGGTGCTGATGATGAGCCGTGGGTCCAGGAATACATGGCTTGATCTCTCTTCAAACCATCTGACCTCATCTGATTTTAATGGTAAGACGTATGGTTTCATCATCCTGAAACGTGGATACATTGCATAGCAAATGGAAGTATAATGATGAAATATGTTACAAAATGGAGGTAAGAGTGGGATTATCAAAAGTGGTTACTAAGTCATGTACATGTCAGGGTACTGAATGTGCTTGCATTCTTAACCTGCCTGCTTTGTTCCTCACTTCAAGTGGCCTGCCCTCGACCACCAACCTGTGCAAAGTGGTGACAATTTGTATTGATATCCCTCATTTATGAAGAAGCAAAATGTACTTCACTGGTTCCTAGTTGCTACATATGGCTTGTGTAACTTGCTAAGCCATGTAGTATTACAATATTATTCACACAGGGTAGTAGGAACCACTTGAAATATTTTTTGCCTTTTGTTGAAAAGTACACTTGTGATATGTGTCTGGAATGTAAGAGCACAGTTAATTAATCAACACCATGGAGCAGAGTCCTTCTTGAAAAGCTAATATTCTAGAAATAACCAGCATTTTAAGGAACCCAAAGGTTAATTACCATCGTTACAATAACCTGCCACTTCTCCCTAACCCGAGCCAGATGATTCCCGTTGACACACTCCCATTCTATTTCTTTAACATCCAATTTAACATTATCCTTCTGTCTGTGCATAGGTTGTCCACGTGATCTTCTTCCTTCAGGTTTCCCCACCAAACTGCTGAATGCATTTCTCTTCTCTCCCATATGTGCCACCTGTCCTGTCCATGTTATGAAGCTTCTCATACAGTTTTCCCCAGCTTCCTCTTAGTTCCACCCTCAGAGGCCCAAATTTCTTCCCCGGCACCCTAAGCAAGCATATAGGCATGTTTATGCATGTTTTTGAGTTAATTGATTTCTAGAGTGTTGTCTTCAAAGTTATGTCACCGTATAATTTGGTGAGTGGTTATTAAAATTTTTGTCTTCCAACTTCAGGGCTGAAGTTCATAGAAGAAGCATGTATCTGGAACACACACTGTGTCTTAATTCAGAACACCACAACATGAATTTTTGCATCTGTGTCAAACTCAGATGTTAGATCAATTCAAGTTGTAAGAACATTTATGGTATTTTTGCCATGCTTTTGTATCCTTGTGTGTGGAACTTCTCCTAGCTTTGCTGGCTTCAGTTCTTTAGTCCTTCCTGAGTTATATTTGTTCTCTTGTAACATACTTGTGACTGAATGTGATGTGCCGACTGCCCCCTGCCCTCCACTTCCTGCTTGGGGACTGGTCGGTAAGCATGTTCAACCCGAAAGTCTATTATCACTCTCATTATCACATACAATGGAGGAAGACAGGAAGAAAAACATTACCTTACTCATCTGTAGACATTCTCCAAGCTCAGGTGTTACATAGTTCTGAAAATACACCAAGAGATGGTAACAGTGATTTAGGAAAATGTGTGTGTGTAAAAAGTGTCAATTAACACAGCATCTCAATTATGCATGGCTGCTCAAGAGAATGCATTTGACCTGCGCAGTGTGGGTGGAGCCCTTTAACACTCACTTTGAGTGGGGTGGGGGGGGGGGGGGCCTGCCAAAACTATAAATCCTGTCAAAAACATGGTTCTCTATAACTGCGTGATCTTCTTTCCATTGGTTGCCATTTCTTAGATGTTTCATTTATAAAAAGTTTAAGTCAAATTTATGCACAGCTCTAACAAGATAGAACACTACAGAAAATAACTGTATTATGTCACATGCAAAGAACGTGACTACACTTCAGCCCAATGTATTTTTAATTGGAATACATTGGTTACTGGTCACAAACAAGGGTTGCTTTCCCCATTGCAAACAGCTGCCAAGGTCAACTGTAAACTCCTCAGTCAGTATCCATATGTTAAGCAATGTATAGTTCTTTTAGCGGTTGTCAGAATTAACTGTTAACAGTCAAACAGGAAAGCACCGTCCAAGTAATTTAAGTGTCCTGAAAGGAAAAGGGAAAACATGGCTCAATACTATGGAGTTTTTAAAAATTTTTGCTTTTAGAGTCACACATCTCCTTTTCACAATATTTGTCTAAAAGGCTCATATAGTATAAAAGATTATGTGAAATTTAATTCTAGTTAAAATTATCATCTAATGACATTTAATTTTCCTAACATCTCTAAGATTTATCCAACACTTATAAATTATTTATGGATGTCTCCAGGCAGCTGTTATTATCTTTTTATTGGAAAACTGAAGCAGATACATGCATAAAGGCCCTGCTGACAAGTCTGTGTTCTTCCATAAAGCTCCTTTTGTAAAATCTTCATCCCCTTCACCCCATTATTTCATCAGTAAAATGCTACTGGGAAATATCAGTACAGTAAGTACAGTGGTAGTATTTACTTACACTTGTATGCCCCCCTTTTTCAGTTTGGTGTTATGTGGTCCTCAGAAATGCAGCTTGGTGTAATACAGCTCAAAACATGGGCTGTCACACAACCCTATGTTGCATTCTCATCACTTGAATTTCATTCTTCTTTCTTTGCTTTTAGTGGAGCACGCACGGCACCGAATTCTCTTACATTGCATATACCAGTGGTTTTCATGTCTTGTGTGAAGTCTTCTTGGTTGGCTTGTGGATGGGGCTTGTCTTCCTTGTCTCATGGTCTGAAGTTGAAGCATCCTTCTCAGCTCTTGCATTAGATTTGTACCCAGTGTCAGTCTGAATTGCCAGCTTGATCATTTTGAACCACAAGAGGCAAGGATGATAAAACTGTTGAGAATGTTGACACTCTTGGGTATGATAACATTTTGTGCTTGCAACCAGTATTTTAGACATCACTGTTTTTTCAACCATGAGGTTTTGAAACCTCATTCTCTTTCTTTTATAACATGACAGGATAAAGTAAAGAATGCTACTGCATAGAGCCCTGCATCCTGGACTGGAGTTTGAGACTCTTTCTACAAGGGTCTCATGAAGTAGAATCTCTTTAATTTATCTTGTCACCAGATGAAAAAACAGAACTGTTTCCAAAACTTTATGTTTTTAAGAAACTGGGATGATGAACAAGGTCCAAAAATTAGTCACAAAATTGTTTTATGTCATTGTCAGACACTTTCAGACATGATTTTTGATTACTGCTGCAACTTGACAGAAGTTAATACTACCATAAACAGAACTTTACTACTGTTTATACTATACAGTGTATGACAACATACATCAGCCCTCAGTGCTGGCCATATTCAAGTCATTAAGACATGCCATATTCACTGGATTGTAAGCCAACATTCTGTCTTTATTTTTCATTGTGTGAAAATGCTCACCAGCTTAGAAACTCTGCCATTCCTTGAGGGTTGATATAGCAGGTAATTTCGCTTACTGACTGAACTTTTGTGACACATTTTACCATGAGTACATGCTAAATGTCGTATGAATATGATTGAGTATCTGTGCTTATCCTCAGCATTGCTAACCTCAGTGACATGCAATTAAATGTAGCTGAATTTTAAGCCACATAGCTGGTAGCAGAATGACCACAGTTAACAATGAATAATACTGTGTGCAACATCTTTATACCAAGCTTGATGCATAACTTAATTTTGACCTAAGTAGCTGGATTGCTAAAGTGCTAAAAATAGTAACTTTTTTATTTTTCAGTGTATGTGAAAATTAGGGTTGGCTTACAAACCATTCATCTTACAATGAAGTATTTAACAGTGAAGTTGAAGATTAAGGTGGAAAATATAGATCATGAAGAGCTGTTGGGTCATAAAAGAAGAATAAAATTGACTTTATAATAAATTCTTACTTGTTATTTTTATTTACATTTACTAAGAGGTACTGAATCATGTCCTTGTTTTGTTGTGCTAGATGTGTTACAGTAATTTTCAGTTTCTGTAATCACAACAGAATTGTCTCAGCAGGGCTCAGTTTGTAGGGTGTTAAACAGTGAGAGTGTCAGAGACATTACATTGGGTTTTCCATGTCATGTGTATAGTGAACTGAGATGACTAATAGGATTTGAAGTTTCTCAAATATTGGTCAGAATAGCAATGCACTTACTACTGCGTGGAAAAACAGGTAATTATTTTATTAGGTTTTGAACATCACTAATACCAGAGCCCATGACTGGGTATGATTTTTCGTTACCTCCGCATGTCTCCCATTATGGTGTACAACCTTGAGATCCGTCTCCTTGACCTTCCCAGTGGTTGCTGTCCAATGCATCTTTACTAGCGATGTGTATGTGAAACTTTAAACTTTAGTTCTTACATCCCATTGCAACACTCAGAGATTAAGTTAATGGACAGAACTGTTGATCACAACTCAAATTTTTACCATTTATTCAGTATTTAATGCTACATGTTTCAGCTTGCATGGCCATCGTCAGGTATTATTATTCTTCATCAGGTGCTGCAACTTCATATACTGAAAGTCTTTGCCTTCTCAACTATTCTTTTGCATTTGTTACTATCCTGGATATAAATTCTCCAATTATTTAATTTCATTTCTTTTAGATCATTCTTTAGGTTATTTTCCCATCTGAGTTTTGGTCTGCCTTGTGGTCTCGTGGATATTGGTTTCCACTTATAAACTTTTTTGACCGTCCTGTCACTATCCATTCGGTGAGTGTGTCCAAACCACGTTAGTCTTTGTGCTTTAATAAAGTTAATTATAGTTTGGTTTTTAATCAATTTATTGAGTTCACTATTTGTTTTTGATTCTCCACGTACCGTTTAATTCTTTGGTGGGTCCAAATATCAGTCTTAATATTTTCGTTTCAAAGACTAATAGCTTTTGTTTGGTGGCTTCTTTCAAGACCCAACTTTCACAGCCATATGTGACTAGAGGTCTTATGATGGTCCGATATATTTTAAGTTTGGACTTCTTGCAGACCAGTTTACGCTTGAGTATGGGTCTGTTTGCATAATATGCTTTGTTACCAGACATGATTCTTTCTCTTATTTCTTCTTCAATAGAGTTATCTCTGTTTATGATTGATCCTAAGTATTTATGAGAATAAATTTATTCCGATCACATTTTGTTGGTATACAGATCATCCATTTGGTAATTTCCTCTTGTACACCTAAGATATTTAGTTTTATTTTCATTTAATACTAAACCAATATTCAAGGACTGATTTTTCAGTTTCTCAGATGTATCGACTGCAGCCTGTTTAGTCCGAGCTGTAACCAGAATATCGTCAGCATATGCAATACATTGTTTAAGTCTGGTAGAGGTGTTACCTCTAATGCCTAACTGTTTTAAGATTGAGTCAATAGCTACACTAAAATGGGTAGCAGATAATGGATCTCCTTCTCTAACTCCAAATTCAACTTTGAAGTCATTACTTAGACTGTTATTTACCTTAATTTTTGCCTTTGTATCAATAAGAGTTAGAGAGATTAGTCTGATTAGCTTAGTGGGTACTCCATCCTCCAGCAGACATTCTGTTGTTTTATTTCTGTAAACTGAGCCAAATGCTCTTGAATAATCTATAAATATGTTGTGTAATTCTATGTTGAATTCATGGCACTTTTCAAAAATCCTATTTAACCTTTTAAAGCCTAGCGGTAACTTTACGTACCACCAGGTTTAACATTAAAAAATTCTACGTGGTGCCCACATTGCGTTTATGTGTTTTGTACGGGTCTCAGAACAAACAGCAAATTTTGCCTTATAAAACATCAAGAGACTGGTTTTTATAACCGAAGTGGAGAATGTTTACAGCGCGGTACGCACTGAGTCCTTATATAAAGCAGATACGCTTCGTCTTTAAAGGGTTAATTATGAATATGTTATCAATGGTTGATCTGTTAGGCCGAAATCCCATTTGAGCGTCACTTAGTTGCTTTCCAACTATTTTCACTAATCTATTATTTAACAGAATTGCATATATCTTTTATGCAATATTCAGCAATGTAATTGGTCTGTAATTCTCACAGTTTAGCCTGTCGCCTTTTTTAAAATGGGACAAATTTTTCCTTCATTCCACTGATCTGGTAGCTGTTCATTATCCCAGATATTTAGGATCAATTTATGCTGTGCCTTTCTTAATGATCTTCCTTCGTTTTTAATTAATTCCGGAGGGATTTTGTCTGATCCCGCTGCTTTATTTGTTTTAAGGTTATTAATTATACAACCTACTTCATTGTAGGATAGGGTGTCGACTTCTTGATTATCATTTATTATTTCTTTTATTAGGATTTGTTCAACTGGTGAATCACTTAAGTTAAGAGTTTCACAGAAATATTCTCTCCATCTATTTAAAACTTGTTCAATTTGAGAGATGATATTGCCATCAGAGCCTTTTACTAATATTGGCGTATTAATTCCTTGTTTTCTGGTGTTTTTAATGCCTTCCAAAAACTTTCTCTTTTCATTTTTCCTGTGATTTTCCTCTATTTGCATGATTTTATCATTGAGCCACTTTTTCTTTTTATTTCTACACATCTTATTTGCCATCTTCCTTTTTTCTCTGTAGACTTCGTGACTTGCCCTTGTTTTGGACTGCAATGTTTTAATTCTGGCATTAGTCTTCTCTTGAATTGCTTGTCTACAATCATCATCCCACCATTCATTCCTTGTTGGTTTTCCTTGTATTTGAAATATCTCACTTGCCGTTTCTGTTATTACTGTTTTAATGCTCTTCCAGTTATCGTTTATTCCTTGTCTTTTATTAATGTGACTCCATTTCTTATGTAATATGTTTGTATGTTGCTTTAATTTTACTGGGTCTTGCAGATTCAATTTATTCCACTTTTTTATTGATGTTGGCTTAATTTTATATACTGCAGGTAATTTCTGATTAAATCTAATTTTCAGTAGAAAATTATGAGTCAATATTCGGCCCTGTCATCGATCTAACATCTTCAATCAACTCCTTCTTACTACTGTTTATCATAACATGATCTGTTTGATTAACGGTCCTCTCATCGCGTGATATCCAAGTTCCTTTATGAATTAATTTATGTTGGAATTGCCTACTCATAATAGTCAATTGTTTAAACCTGCAAATTCACATAGCAGTTTGCCATTTCCACCTGTGTTTTGATGTAATGTATATTGGCCTGTTACTCCTCTATAGGCATCTTCTTTTTCCAATCTTGTTTTTAAGTCACGTAGAATAATAATTGTGTCACTTTTAAGTGTGTTATCCACTACCTTTTGCAAATCCTGAGAACTGTTCCTTTATTTTGTCCATTTTGTCTTCCATAGGAGCATATATACTAATTAGTGAGATATTGTTAAATTTACCCTTCAGTCTTAATTTACATAATCTTTCATTATATGGCACATAAGTACCACCTTTCTCTTGGGTCAGAACATTATTTTAGTAGCATGGTTCATGGTCTGATAAAAATCACTTAAAAACCATCTCCACAACCTTACAGAATCAAGTTTTTAGACTACAAAAGGTGACATGTTTCGATCAAGGAGGTCATCTTCAGGCATTCTGTTAAAACAGAGTGTACATAAATACATTAATTAGTGCCAATAGATTGAGATCTCCATCATATAATTTATTGGTTTTGTATAATAGTTCCAATTTTAAATATTAATAACCAAAATTTTATAAAATCCATATAAAAATAATAAAGTATCCCTAGTGGTTATTATATTACCATTGGTGACAAGCTTTGTGATAACTATATTCGGATGTACAAGGCCCGTTCAGTGGGAAACCGGAAAAGTTGTGTTAAAAATCGCGTATATGACCTATATCATTGTGTGTAGGGTATGCGAAAGCGGTGACCTTGAGCTACCAATAGATGGTGCTGGCACACCTGCGGCACGCATAGGAACCTGGGAAACAGTTCGACAAGATGGCGGTGCCCTTGCAACAGTGCACCAAGCAAGAGCAGCGAAGTGTTGTGAGATTTTTGTTTAGCGAGGGCGTGAAACCTATAGAGATTCATCGTCGGATGAGAATTCAGTATGGTGACAGGTGTATGAGTCGTACACAAGTGTATGAATGGACTGAGAAGTTCAAGAACGGCATCACTAGTGTGGAGGATTCTCCTCGCCCGGCTCCAGCATTCACAGCAGTCACAGAAGACAACATTGCAGCCGTGGAGAACGTGATACGGGAAAACTGGCGCGTCACAGTCAAGGAAGTGGCATCACTATTGGACATTAGTGTTGGATCAGCCCATCACATCATTCATGAGGAGCTGAAGTTCCGAAAAGTATGTGCAAGATGGGTACCCAAGTGATTGACACCTGAAATGAAAGAGAGACGTGTCAATGCTTGCCAAGTGCTTCTGCGTCGGTATGAGGCTGATGGTGAAGCATTTCTGCACCGTATCATCACTGGGGATGAGAGTTGGGTACACTTCTACGAGCCAGAACGAAAGCGACAAAGCATGGAGTGGCGCCACACCTCGTCCCCAAAACTGAAGAAGGTGCGGGTGCAACGAACTGCAGGCAAAGTCATGTTGACTTTCTTCTGGGATTACAACGGGCCGATCTTAGAGCACTACATGCCCAGAGGAAGCACTGTGACCAGTGCCACCTACTCAAACCTTCTGAAGGAAAATCTGAAGCCAGCTATTCACCTGAAACGGCGCGGGTTGTTGACGACGGGAGTGTGTCTCCTCCACGACAATGCGAAGCCACACACTGCTGCAGCAACAGTGTCGACCATTGAGGAGCTGCGTTTTGAGTGCATCCCACACCCTCCATACTCACCCGACCTCGCGCTGTCGGATTTTCACGTCTTCGGTCCATTGAAGGATGCGCTGAGTGGAACGCTGTTCCGGGACGATGAAGGGGTTCGGTCGGCGGTGCATGAGTGGCTGCGCACCCGTCCAAAAGATTTCTTTTCTCGTGGAATCTATGCGCTTGTCAAGCACTGGCGTAAGTGCATTGAATTAGAAGGGGACTATGTTGAACAGTAATAATATAATTATTTCAGTGTTTGCAATAAATGCTCTGTAAACAAAAAATTCCGGTTTTCCATTGAACGTACCTTGTATAACATACTTGTGTTTTAGAGTCATATGATTGTAGGAAATGTATTCAGTGATTGTTTCACCTGTCAGGATGAAGTAATATTCATTTGTATTTCAGAATTTCACTTATTTGTAGTATATCATGTTATGCTGTTAAGCCAGGTTTTCATTCACAACTCCAAACTATTTCAACAGCCTTAGCCTCTTTCAAGACATTTGCCTAGAATGAACAAGAAGAAAACGGTCTTCAGTATGCTCTGTGTCTTGAGCTCCATAGCATGAATAATACAGGGTTACTCGATAGTGAAGTTTTGTATATTCTAGAACTCAGCACTGTGCTGAGGCCATGAAAATAAATCCCATGGGTGGTAAGGCCTCCCACTTTTGGCTACTGTTCTGTTTCTTACCAGACACTGATTGATGTCGGTCAACTGAAAGTGCTTGATGCTGGCAAACGTTTTCACTGCCTGTATGTGTGTGAGCACAATGTGAGATGACTGAGAGGTGAAGTGTAGTAGCTTGAGGGAGATGTGGCAGGGATTGATCCATGGGATTATTTCAATGATATCAGCATGTATGGAGTGTGGATTCAGTTTCACACTCCAGCTGCTTCTCCTCCATGGGAAGAGCCTTGAGTATACAGTGGATGGGATGTCCATAGTTAGAGTGTGGTTGTGAGGAAAAATTCCCTGCGTATGTTGGGATTTGTAGCCTGGTTATTTAGACCACAGGTACTCCATTAACACAGCGTGGTTTTTTTAAAGGAGTATTTCCTCTTGAAAGGTCAAAACATTATTTTGCTGGCATATTTAGGTTTCTTATAATTCCATGTCAAATGTTTTGCTATCATAAATAACTGGAGGCCATGAAGGTTTCCAGTGATGATGCTTTGTAATGATCTACAGGATAAGTCCTAGACGACACTTTGTATTAGTTGACCTGTGTAGGACGTATATGGCTTATGAAAAAAGACAACTACCCCATGATTATAGAAGTTTGGTGGTTGTTAGTTCATTCATTGTTTAATAGTACAGAGTGTATGCATTGTGAGGGTTATGTATGGTGAACTGCAACAGAGTGACAAGGAAGTGGCACTATACCAACATTGAACTGGTGGGACAGAACAAAACCACAGCAGACCTGTTCATACTCTGACTGGGATTGAACCAGAAACAGGCAACTGTCATTGAGGGGTGTAAATGCCAGATTTGAGGTTCTCACAGCTGTGCTATGGGGGATTTTGGAATGTGTTTATTTGCCTCTGGGTTAATGATTCCTGATATTTCAAAGATCTGTAGTTTCTTCATCTTCATGGGTCAAGAAGTCAAAGTGACGGCTCTATGATAATTCTAAACATCGTGAACCACTAACCGAGCAGCACAGCATCACATCCCAGATGATCCGAATCCTCTATTGTCACAAATATTACAGCTGTTTATTTAGATTGAAATGACCACCTCTGCATTACAGTCTTGTGCAACCAACTGTGTGAGCATGCTAGGTATGTGGTGACATCATGCAAGTGTGATAGAAGGGAGAGAGGTATGATTTTGGCTGACGCATTTATGATACTGTTTAGTCAGACAAAATACCTTACATCGCTGCTCTTTTGTTCTTTCAGCATGTGTGCCATGTCTGATGTCAGCAGGATCCTCCACATCATTGCCACTTCTACATGGCATCACATCCCAAATGACAGCAAACTTCAAAAAGAACCTGTCCCACGCTTGTTATTACCACATGAACTCCATTTCCATGTATGTTTCTTAAGGTAAAGCTAAAGATATGCCTGTGCTTAATTACCCACCATACCATGAAGATGTATGGGGGAGTGGAGGTGTACACATAGCTCTGCTCAATGTAACACATGCACCAGCCACTTTACTTCAACTGACCATTAAATAGGTAGCTGGTTGCGCTGACCCTGCTCCCGCATATTAAAGATTAAAATTGTATGTGTAACTGTCTTACTATACTGGTGTGTCATGCATACATGCCATGGATGAACAACTTTTACATCTCCCTGGAGCTGTTTCGCTTTCTACTGCAGTGTACTAATTTCTGTAACTATTCTGTTGATTGAAATGTTGATGGTAATGATCTTCACTAGTGACAAGCACTTTGGGCTGGGTGTAGGCCGGAGGGTGTTGAAGGGAATGCAGCAGTAGGCACAGTAGAAGCTTCCAGCAGCACTCGGTCCCATCATACATTGAATTTTTTACTGTAATATGAGAGGAAAACATTTTTGTTTATTTATTTAGCATGCTTGCCATCTTTTGGTTAAGCCTACTACTGGTGACTCTGGAGAGCTGCTTTGACCTTGGCATTGATGGCACATGGGGTTGATCAGACCATCAGATGTTATGCCCAGGAACCAATATATGCCAGTTCCAAGTACACTGGGCTGAAGTACAGTCGTCTTGTGCATGCTAGTTAATTCTGTATTTTGTTCTATCTGATCAGAGCTCTGTAAAAATTTCAATTCAGGATTATTATAAACTGAATGCCTAACAAAAAGCTACGAAAGGAAAGTCAGAGATGAAATTGTGCTTTGACAGGACCTATTTGCCGTCTCCGTAAGGAAATCCACCCACTCCGTCAAGGTCACAGATGTTCTCTTCACTCGATGGCAGTACTTTACCGCATATACAAATCCTCGCCAATCTTTTGATTGTTAGTCGTGTATTCCTTGGTGCTTCGTATTAAAAGCAGCCTGACGCTAGATGTTAGCTGACAATGAAAACTGGACACTAAATGTACATGGCCTGATGCTGTGTTGCAATTATTAAGACCTTGTTTGTCTGCAAGTGCTAAATGAATTTATCATTGTGTTTTCAGACTGATGGCAAAGGAAGTCCAGAAGCGAACCAGTAGCCTACACTATGAAGCGGACTGGTCTGTGTCAAGTAATGGAATGAACACTGGTGTCTTCCGGGTATGGCGGCGTGTACTATGACTTGTGTAGTATTTCTGGCTAGGCAGGGTGAGTTGTGAATAATTAATCGCTAGCTACTATCCCGGTATTTTGCCTGCTAAAGTTAAGATCAGGATGACCCTCAGGATAGCTAATGTTACGGCACCTCCCAAATACAGCGCTGGATTGTTAACCGCCACGGTAAAGTTCCTGATGTGTGGTTTGGTACGTAGATGACAAAGTTTTGAATGAATGTTCTGTCTCCTTCAAATGGAAATATCCTTAAATAATGATGATGGGAGCAGGTAGGGGCGCATCCAAGGGGGGGAGGGTGCCGGGCTGCAGCCCCCTCAAACCCCCGAAAACTGAAATGTAAACAATATAGATTTTGTTGATATGATATCAAAAGTTTTACATGATTTTTCATTCAGCCGAAATCAACCGCTGAAATCGGCTAATGAATAGTGCATTCACTTTGAAAAATAAATTAATAAAATTAAAAAACAAGCAAGAAGATAGGACACTGTGATTGAGTCATGGAACATGTATTTGGGTTTGTATGTATATAAATGCAGTTGCAAACAGTGTTATGTTGTACTTACAGCATGATTTTTATAACAATTTCTAAAACCTAATATAAATCATATATAGCCTCAGGGTCAGGACCCCCACCCCCAAGGAAAAATTCTGGGTGCGCACCTGGAAGCAGGACTTTCCTTCCAAATATTTCCACATACGTACGAAACTACGCAATGTCATATCCCAGTAATCTTCGTAGCTACTCCCGTCAGAATGGCAAGACCCAAGCAACAGGATGTTGACGTGTGTGTCAACCTCTGTCGCCTGCAAAGTAAATATGTACTGGTACAGGGCGTACCGTGGCTCAAGTGGTTAGGCGCTGGCCTGGCTCTGCGGAGGCTCAGTTTCAAACCCGGGTGAGGTTCGTGGTGGACGAAGTTACACAAGAGCACGATTTGTCAGAGTTTCTTCGGTTTTCCCGTACTAATTATTACACCATAGCTTCATACTCATCTGTCACTACCCTAACCAGGGAGCGCATTACAACTTTAGCTATGTTTAACACCCTTTAAAGCCAAATGTTTACGTGCTATCAGGTTTAATATTAAACAAGACAGGCAATGAACGTACAATGTACCATTGAGATGCGTTCACATAACCACTGTTGCAGTGGAAAAGCAATAAGTATTACATATTCTGAGTGTGTGTCTGTAGCCATAGTTATCCGGCATGCAAAGTGCATGCGCTTTATTGTCTTTTGTGGCCTGTCTGGCTTGAACATGGTTTTCCACATAATCTCATAAATGGCATGATATGCGAAAAAAAATTATTGAACGTATCTTTTGATTATATCAACAACGTCTGGCTCAAACATTGCTCATTCTAAGAAGGATTCAGCGAGATATTATCATAAATGTGCATACGTCTTCATGTAAAGTACCTGTTAGTCTTGTCAGATGTTAAGGAAATTTGAATTTTCTCGACAGATTTTCTAAAAATACTCAAATATCAAATTTCATGAAAATTCGTCCAATGAGAGCCGAGTTTTTGCATGCGGACGGACGGAGAGACAGACAGACACATGATGAAACTAATAGTCGGTTTTACGAAGTTTTGCGAACTCGCCCAAAAGTTAAACGTTCTGCCCACACAGTGTATTCATGTGTTTTGTATGGATCTCGGAACAAACAACGATTATTTCCCTATACAGCATTAACTGATTGGTTTTTATAGCTGAGGCATAGTGTGTTTACTCCGCAGTACGGACTGGGTCTTCCTTTAAAGCCCACTGGTTACTGTACGTACCGCCAGGTTTAACATCCACAAATTCTACGTTCTGCCCACACAGTGTATTTATGTGTTTTGTGTGGATCTCAGAACAAACAACGATTATTTCCCTATACAGCAATAACTAACTGGTTTTTGTAACTGAGATGGAGTGTGTTTACTGCGCGGTACGGACTGTGTCTTCCTTTAAAGCCCACTGGTTACTATACGTACCTCCAGGTTTAACATTCACAAATTCTACGTTCTGCCCACACAGTGTATTTATGTGTTTTGTGTGGATCTCAGAACAAACAGCGATTATTTCCCTATACAGCATTAACTAATTGGTTTTTGTAACCGAGACACAGTGCATCTACTGCGCAGTACGAGCAAGATCTTGAAATGTAATTCTGGCTAACTTTATTCTCTAAACATTTCATTTTGAGGGGCTTCATCTTTGGCCCAACACTTATCTGGTCACAGAGTAACGCAGCCAAAGGTTACTGTCACAATAACTGTACTTTGGAATATTTGCATATGTTGCCCTCTATGTTATCATTTTGTGAGAGGCTTCACAGTCAGTAACGTTCATCCAGTATTGTTCAGCTGACTGAATCAATAAAAGTGGGACATGTAGGGCACACAAGAAAAACTAAGAGAGCGTTTAAAGTTGTAGTTAGGAAACGTAATGGGAAGAGCTCAGGTGGAAAACGTAACAAGAGATTCGAGTGTGATATTAAAACGGGATTTGTAATTGTATGTGGACTTGACAGTTACTGAATTTACTGATTCGATTTATAGTGGTAAAACTTAAAACAGAATTAAGGACGGTATTTAGTTTATTGAGTAAATGTCAACGTCTCGAAGGAACCAGCTGCCTCCACCCCCTACCCTGAAGAAAGAGGTAGCGGGTTCCTCCCTAGTCCTTTAAAAACTGGACCAACCTGAATATTGTATAAATATTCCAATCGTACCGCGCAGTAAACACGTTCCTTCCAGGCTATTAAGACCAACCAGTTAATGCTGTATAGGGAAATAATCACTGTTTGTTCTGAAATCCATACAAAACACATAAATACATTGTGTGGGCAGAACGTACGATTTTGTAATGTTGGTTTTGCATCAAGTTAATTTTAATGCTATCCACCCTGTTATGTGTATGTAGACTTATGTAAATAACACTACATATTCCGAAATAATGAACACCAGCTAATGTACCAAAAATGTATATAATCTTTATTCGTAAAATTCTCCTACATGTGTACATGGTACCTCTCAAACGGAGGATGAAACCTAAGGCACATTCACACTTAACTGTATAAACGCAACCATAGTGTATCGAAACTATTCTCCCTGAAGATGGCCCAGCAGGGTCGAAAGATGTAGGAGACTTCTACAAATAAAGATTTTATATATATTTTTGGTGCATTAGTTGGTGTTTATTATTTCATATGATACAGTGCACGGACATGGAATACATTAAACTACGTATTCCGTCTGACGCAACCTGTATTTGCTGTTATTTTTCCGAACACTACGTGTTTCGATTAAGCCGATCATGATCAGGTGTTTATTTATACAAAAACTTAGAACTCAGGGTAAAAGTGTAAAATTTTGTGAGATTTCACAAATTATATATAATATACCATTTTATATATTGTATGTATTTATATATTTTATTTCATTGGTGAAATCTCGCAAAATTTTACACTTTTACCCTGAGTTCTAAGTTTTTGTATAAACAAACACCTGATGGTGATTGGCTCGATCGAAACATGTAGTGTTTGGAAAACAATAATAATAAGTAGGGGTTGTGTCAGACATAATACTTAGTACTAATTGCTACATTATAACCAACTAATTGCACTATTTCACTGTTTCAACAGATTTTCACTTCACTCCGACATGTTTCAACGCTTCAGGGAGTTCACCAATGTTTTTTTCTGCTGATAGGCTTGTTGTGCTATCTTCGTTTGCTGCGTCATTCTTTTTTCATGAGGCTTGCAGTAAATGGTCAGGGATAAATCACTAAAACTTATTACACTAAAACTTTTTTTAACTTGAATAAAACATGCTTGTTCAGGTAGTTCATACAACAAGACTACAAAGCAGTACACACCAAGATACACAACAGGGAATAGGTTTTGACTATGGCGTATATGTGTGTGTGTGTGTATATATATATATATAATGCCACACAACCAATGAAGCGCACAACGTAAGCCTAGGCGCGCACTGGCAACTAAACTGTTGCGGTGATAGAAAAGTTGCTGGTGGTGGCACAATGAACGCGCGCTCACTGCAACTAAAAAGTTGCTTGTACTAGCAATTTTTTTCTCTCAGTACATAATGGACCTCACAGAGACAGCATGTGTATGTGCTTTTCTCCTTAGAATAAGGAAAGTTCAACGCAAAAGGTGACACTGGGTACATCCAATAGTCAGTAAAAGACTTTTAAAGGGCAGTTTTATAAATTGTATGAGGATTTAAGAAACTGTTGAGGAAAATTTTTCAACTACTTCAGGATGAGTATAGAAAGTTTTGATAAATTGCTAGTGCTTGTTGGGCCACGAATTACTCACGAAAATACTCAACTACAGTTGTCTGTGCCAGCGCAAGAGAGACTGGCAGTAACACTGAGGTAAGAAAATATTTGTTTTCGCATATTCCTCTGTTTCATTCAGTTTTTTGTAAGATATACATAAAATAGAAGTGACAACTCCAGAAAATGAGTACTTTAATGTAAATAGACAATAATAAATTCAGGTTTATTAATTCTAAGCTACACTGTATTCACAAACAAGTTACCATGCATATACTTATGCTTATCTGTAGACTTGGACTTGTTCTGTATTCAGTAACCATATTAATCACGTGCTGTTCATCCAAGAGACAGGAGAGAAGACATCACTACCCCATCTTCACCTACGAGGACAGGTGCGTTGCTGGAGATAGGATAGGGGCTAGTGTGAGGACACTGAGGGAGGACAGGTGCGTTGCTGAAGATAGGAGAGGGACTAGTGTGAGGATACTGAGGGAGGACAGTTGTGGAAGTTCGTGGCCGCTGAGGATCGAATGGGTAACTGGACAAGTACCGGGAGAGAATTTCTGAATTCGGCATAGAAGGTCCTGGTTGAGGATTTAGTGGATTGGTTTCAAAATGTGATGTGTTTGGAGGGACATTGCTTGCGTTTGAAAATGAAGGTAACGAGTAAGATGAATACGTATGCATATTTTGTGAGAGTTTGATGTGTCGCATGATTTTTAGAATTTCCATGCGAACCAAAAACTTTTGTTCATCATTAAATTGCCTGACTGATGGAAGTAGTGATAACAGGAAGCACCTGTCTTCATCTATATCTGTATCTTCTTTTTTCTTTTCCTGCAAAATCTGCAACAGCGATTCCTCATAAGACATTTTTGTTCGTTTCCTTTGACGAACAATCCGAGGCACTTCCTTCTCTTCTTCGCGTGATGTGTCCTCATCCTCTTCATTTTCATTGCTTGGAGTGCGTAAGTTACTATGTGTTGTTCGGTCTTCTACGTGAGGTAGAAGAAATAGGAGTTGATCGAAGTAGAAGTACTTCCGCCGTTTTCTTCTTCCCTCTCCACATGGCACATTTTTCTGCGCATCCAACTCTCTTTTAAAACATGTTCTAAGATTCTTCCACCTCGCTTGAATTTCCTTTCCTAAAACAAATGGAAGGTTACTACTATCCATTGTTGTCAATTTAATTATTTTATATTAATTTTTCAAATAGATTTCAATTTTAATCATAAATAATTACGCTGTTTACAGGTCCCTCGCGACGGGTAACAGTTTCGTTTACCCACATTATGAGTACCTCCTCGGTGCTACTACTGTACGTGAAATTGTCAGAGATACCTGTCACGCGATATGGGAATGTCTGAAACAGGTCTCTATGCCAGCTAGAGACGAAAATGACTGGATACGCACAGCAAATGAATTCTACGAGAGAACAAATTTTCCGAACTGCATAGGAGCTGTTGACGGAAAGCATATTAGGATGAAGAAGCCTAATGACAGTGGATCCCACCTTTTCAATTACAAGAACTTCTTCTCAACGGTCCTCATGGCTGTGGCAGATGCAGACTATTGTTTCATATCAGTAGAAGTTGGAGCCTACGGTTCGTCGAGTGATTCTAATGTGTTTAAAAACTCGACATTTGGAAAATTACTGGAGAGCAACAAACTGAATACTCCAGACCCCAGAGTTCTGCCCAGTGATGCAGAAGGACTATCCATGCCATTTGTGCTTGTAGGAGACGAGGCGTTCGCCTTATCAGAGCACATGCTACGGCCGTATCCCAACAAAAATTTAACATGTTTGAAGTGTATATATAACTACAGGTTGTCAAGAGCACGAATGATAGTGGAATGCACCTTTGGAATTCTGGCTAATAAATGGAGGATTTTCCGGAGACCAATTGATGTAAAACCTGAATTTTGTGATTGCATCATTAAAGCTTGTTGCGTTCTGCACAATTATGTACGGAAAAATGATGGCAATCAGGTTGACGACACTTTGTATGAATGTCCCCTAGAAAGTGTACAACCTGTTGGCACACGGGGCAGCATTAGAAGCATTGCTGTAAGAGACTATTTCGCCAATATTTCACTTCGCCACAAGGGTCAATTCCCTGGCAGTATGGTAAAATATAACGTTTGTTTTTTGTCAGTACGAATGTTCCTTTCATGGAAATAAATTATTTCTTCCATAAAAGACTTTGTCTTATTTAATTAAAATTTTCCCTCCGTTTTGTTTTCAAACCTTGATTACAGGTGTAACAGTTCCGTGAGTGCAAAAACACTGGGAGCCGGCTGGTATTTTTTTGATATTTGACTTTGCCCACATTTCTATTGGCATATACAATGTGTTCACTTTGATCTGACTGTACTTGGTTGAGCCGAAACTTCAAGAAGAGTCCGGGTAAAGCCACTTGCCATCTGTTAACTTTCACGAAACTCAACTCGACCTGTAATTCTACCTCAGCAATAATCTACAAGCGTAGAAGGAAAGAGTAAAATTAATATGCCTTTTGCTGATTTCTGTTCAGTGGGAAGCTCGCTCCAGTTTGTGACGACTGACTCGCACACTTCATTCCAGAATCTCTCTTTCAGATTCCTGTCGCTGTAGTCTTTCATATTTTTTTATACAGAGGTGGTCTTCTCTCCACCTCCAGTATGAACTTCTCCACGTCTTCGAAGAGAGACATAGCCGCATAACAAGGGTTGTGCACTTCACAGCAGAGAGCAAGCAACTGTTTAGTTGCCAGTGCGCGCAGACAGGCTGAAACATGTTCATCCTATTTTTACGGGCAACAGTTCCATTGCCTCGAGAATGGTTCAGGATGTAACTTTTAAGTTGCCGCAACAGAAAAATTGCCTGTGCGCGCGCTCTCGTATAAAGGAATGTTCTCCATCCAGGCAACTAAATAGTTGAGCAACAAAAGTTGCCAGTGCGCGCGGGGTCTAAGACTGCGACAAAGATTATGGACTAACGAAACAAGCATGTTTTATTCAAGTTAAAAAAAAAGTTTCAGTATAATAAGTTTTAGTGATTTATCCCTGACCGTTTACTGCAAGCCTCATGAAAAAAGAACAACGCAGCAAACGAAGATAGCACAATGAGCCTATCAGCAGAAAAAACATTGGTGTACTCCCTGAAGATGACGTGATGAAGTGCTGAAACATGTCGGAGTGAAGTGAAAATCAGTTGAAACAGTGAAATAGTGCATTTAGTTGGTTATAATTTAGCAATTAGTATCACTTCATTGCACGGAAATAGCGTTAAAATGTAACACATAGCAAATTTACAGCAAATTTCATTTACAGCAAATTGCCACTAGGCTTTTAAGCTCCATGTCATGAATTCGTATGAATGGATGGAGGTGTAGCTCCATGCATTCTGTACCTCGGCGCTAAGTGGAGGTGAGTGCTTAGCTTCTTAGACCGTGCATTTTACTCCTGACCAAAGAACCCCCCGTACCTATTTCAGCCGTTCCCAAACTTTTATGTGTGTGACCCTAAAGTAGCAAACGGTATGTGACCTGCGGCCTTACCGTGGAGACGGCAACAGCCAGTGATATTTACTGTAAATGAACTAATACTAACGCCTTTTCGTGAATACTACATAACATTGCCGCTTATTTAAAAAATATTAAATTTTAACGTTATTTGTCAAATCCAATATTTTTGCGGCAATATTAACTACACAAAACATGCAAGAAACAAATATTTATTTAACTCACACATATATTGGTTAGACAAATCATTTGCTTCTAAATAAAAACTTGTGAAATACTGAACGTAGGGAAGTTCGCATAAAATGAACAGAACAATAATATCAAAACTTTAGTGACTGAACAATTTAACGTATGTGTTATTTATTTTAAATAAAACTTATTACATTTTTAAAATTACTGAACACAGATTAATTCTTTTTTAATTTAGATGCAAATTTTTATTTTTGTCATAATTATCGAGATCTCCGTAAGACCCTCTCGCGATCTTACGTCAGACCTCTCACGACCCTGATTTGGGTCACGACCTGAGTTTGGGAACCACTGACCTATTTGATAGCAGGGCCTCATAGACAGCCCGGACACGATTGTAGAAAGGAAAATTTATTGCACCTGCCCGGTGTCGAAGCCAGATCATCCAGCCCGTAGCCAGGAAAAGTTACTGACTGATCAGCCAGAGACAGTGTTTACTAATACGCCTTTTTTAGCGACAATATTATTTTTAGCTGTTACAAATATAACCCAAACAACTGTATTTCTTCTCACGTCTTTAGTCACCTTGGGAACTACGTAGTGACCAATATGTTTGGCGACCCACGTACGATTTATGGGTTATTTACAATTACTGTTTCCTTGAGAGGCGAAGACAGTTGACTGTAAATGACATTTTGAGTACGCGATACGGACATGAAACAATGTCCCGGTATGGAAGACATCTTGTTACGATGCATCTCAGGTGGGGATTTTTTGTTTTGTCATTTATTTGAATTAGTAAGTGCATAGTCAGGTTTGCTGTTTTTTTAAGTGTGTGGTACTTCCTGCAGCTTCAGTCTCTGGAGGAAACGTTTTAAAATAAATATGTATTGCTGAACTGAATATTTTAAATAGGAAAATCCTTCCAGCCTTAAATAAATTTGACGGGCATAAGACTAACAATAGTTCCACCAAATTACGTTTTTCTTTTGTACACCCAGGTTAAGAATTGGCATTGCATCGTATTTGTGTTGGACATTCTGCTTCTCCTTAATATATAAGACGTTGCGGAAACCGACTGTGCTAAATTAGTTACTTATTAATTTTAAATGATCCATAACCTGCATTGAGCAATAAGTTATGATATTAAAACAAACAAATGCACACAAGTGTATTGAAGTGTATTATACACACTGTATACCTCCTACATGTTTCGGCCACTCATACGGCCATCTTCAGGGAAGTGCATTACACAGAACACATGAATCGAAATATTACTGAACTTTTTTGAATAAATGCGGATATAAAATATTAAATTTTAAAAATATGTGATTTAAAATATAAGTTAAAGGGTAAAATACGAATAAAATATTTTTGATTGTTTCGAGGTGTAGTGAGCAGTGTGTGTGTGTGCGGTAAATCACCATCCAAACAAGGATGTGTTGATATCAGTTGTACGGCAGACCACTCAGTACTGGAATCTGGTTATCAACACATCCTTGTTTGGGTGGTGATTTACCACACACACGCACTATTCACTACACATCGAATTAATCACAAATATCTTATCTATATTACGATATTTCACGTATATTTCAACCATATGTTTTTAAATTTTAATATTTTATATGTGCATTTGTTCAGAAAAGTTCAGTAATATTTCAATGTACAAGTATGTGTTCTGTGCAGTGCACAGCCCTGAAGATGGCCACACGAGTGGACGAAACATGAAGGCGGTATACAGTGTGTATAATACACTTTCATACACGTGTGTGCATTTGCTTGTTTTAACGTCATACTTCAGTTACCGTATGTGTACGAATATAATACGCGCCTTGATTTTTGAGTGTAAAATAGACGAACGAAAACACACCAGTTACTGGGTCTGTGTCACCACGGCATGGCGTGTCCTCAGCTTCCGGCTGGAAAAAACGGCGTGCAAATAACAACGGTACCTGCGAATTTATTTAATGAGCAGTATCGCACGGCCGGCAAGGGGTTAGTCCTCCGTGTTCGGAGTTGGATGTGGGACTACTATCTCATCATAAAAATCAACATCTTACGAACTCTCTTACAGGGTTTTGAAAATAGGGGGGCTGATGAGATATTTGGAGTTCAGAGGGGGGAAGTAAGAGGAGGCTGAGGAAAATTATGTAATGAAGAGCTTCATGATTTGTACTCCTCACTGAATATCATTAGGATTATCATATAATGGAGAACGAGATTGGCTGGGCGTGTGGCACGTGTTAAGGAGGACATAAATGCGTACAGGATATTCGTGGGGAAACCTGAATGTAATACACAACTTTGAGGACCTAGGCGTAAATGGGAGGATGATATTAAAATGTATTGTAAGTACTTAACATGGGAGCGCGTGTACTGGCTTGATCTGGCTCAGGATAGGGACAAGAGGCCGTCTTTTCTGAATACAATAATTATATCTGGAATTCCGTAAAGTGTGGGAAATTTCGTGGCTACCTGAGGAGGTGTTAGCTTCTCAAGATGGCTTTGCTCCCTGGAATTAGTTAGTTAGTTAGTTAGTCAGTTAGTTAGTTAATTAGTTAGTTATACCGAATTGAGTGTGTATTTACTAAATGCACTAAAAACTGCACATGTCGGTCTACTGAAACTTTCTGAAATCTTCCATTTATATTTTAGTGCCAGTTTTAACATGTGCTAATAGAGTGTGAAATCGATTGTTTTAAGAGTACCTTAACCCTTTAAAGACGAAGCGTATCTGTTTTATATAAGAACTCAGTGCGTACCGCGCTGTAAACACTCTCCACTTAGGTTATAAAAACCAAACTCTTAATGTTTTACAAGGCGAAAGTTGCTGTTTGTTCTGAGATTCGTACAAAACACATAAACGCAATGTGGGCACCACGTAGAATATTTTAATGTTAAACCTGGTGGTATGTAAAGTTACCGCTAGGCTTTAAAAGTTTGAGGAGAAGAATGTTTCTCACACGGCAGGAATTTGTTTCTCGTTACTGAAATTGTTCGCTTTAAAAGAGCTTTCTTCCAGCTGTCTGTACAGGTTTCTCACATACGCAGTATATGCCACATACCCTGCCCGTCCTAGTCTCCCGGCTAGGAGAATCCTCATATAACTAAACAACCTGTAAGAAGCACGAAGTTCCTCTTGTAAATTTGTCGCTACTTTATATCTCTGCGAATTATATTCCTTGGATTTAACAGACAAAACTTAATAACCACGCAAGTTTTGGAGTAATGGTGTGCGTAAGTTGGTGATTCCATATCACATCGCACAAAAGGCATAAAAGTTGAAATTTTATTTCAATTTTTTTATTTTGTTCACTCAGTTTTCGGGCGAAACTAATTTTCGTGACTTTTGAGCACTCTGGGTCCATTAGGTTTGGAGATATCAAATGCCGAATATTTTCATAATTTAGTCAAATTTGTCTTCCGCTCGACTTGTCGGGACTATGACATCTCTAGAATGGCCGATGACAGAAAGCTAAACAATAGGTCACTTTAAAGGTAACGGTGCACGATAACTTTCAGTTACTTCATACATAACTGGAGCGATTTTCGATTAAAATTTTTCGTTTTTTTTTTA
>BLKM01000408.1:1205-39912 GCA_013340265.1 Coptotermes formosanus | reverse complement strand
TGCCTAATGCTCTCATGCTATATAACTCCACATACTGCAGCATTTCAATGTGAAAGTCCTGCAGGAATTAATGTACTCATTCTAATACGACATGCCTAATGCTCTCATTCTATCTATATAAAATTCAGTAGTGCAAAGGTATGTAACGCTTGGAGTTCCATGGGACGCTGCCACATGGCAGGACAACTATGAGAATGTTCGAGTTTCACAGACCGTCACTAGATGTCAGGAGACGTAAATACAGAGAACCGTGTTTTATGCGCGGTACGATCTGAGCCTCTAATATGATTCAGGTTTATTTACATGTTTTGTATGTATCTCGAAATAAACCGCGACTCTTTCCCCATACAGCATTAAACGACTCAATTTAAAAACCTGTCGGAGTGTTTACTGCGCGGTACGGACTGAGCCTGTAATATAATTCAGCTTTATTTACGTGTTTTGTTGGGATTTCGAAAAAAAAGACTGCTTTCCTATGCAGCATTAAATGATCGATTTTAAAAACCAAGACGGAGAGTGTTTATTGCGCGATACGACCTTAGCGTGTACTATATAATTCGTCATAATCTCAGTCTTTAAATGGTTAAAAACAAAAATATAAAATAGCAAAGAAATATTCGTAAACAATGTTCAATTTGGTGTAACTTATGATCTAAGGTTGTGCCATTGCTCAAGCAGTTAGTCGCCCGCCTTCTAAGGCGTGGCACGTGTTCGATCCCGGGTCAGTCCACGTGGGATTTGTGGTGGACAAAGTGGCACTTGGACAGGATTTCCCCGAGTATTTCGGTCTTACTCAGTCAATTTCATTCCGTCGGCTCTCAATTTCCATGAAATTTACAATAATAATATTAATAATAATAATAATAATAAACGTCTTCATGTGGTTGCACAAGAAGCCTTAAGGTTGCGTTGCGTCCGTAGAGTCTGCTGCGGGGTTCTTCTCCACAAAAAACTTAAATCATGGTATGGGGTTTTATGTTGTGGCTTTTCCTTCAAATACTTCAACGTTTTGCCCTCAGCAAGCAGTAAGCCCGTCTTATATACACCGTAACGCTGTCAGTCTCTGTCACACTCCCATATTGAAGTTTCGTGGACCGCCACCAAATGGCAGGAAAAGACGAGACATAGACTTTAGTTTGACGGATGCCCGGACGATATGTAACAGACACGACTAATTGGGGTTGCCACTTTAACTACGTAAAGTTTCGCCGGGCACTAATACGACAGTATAATATACATACGTACACATTATTCGGGTTTTCACCATAACTGCGGGCACCACTACGATATTGTAATACAGAGGCATATACATTCTTCAGGTTTCCACGGTAACTACTTAAATGTGCGTGCCTTGCCTGCACGGATCGCGGGGTTTCCACAGTAACTGCGTACATGAAGTGTGCCTTGGCCCCACGGGTTTGTGGGATTCCACGGTAAATACATAAATGTGTATCCCTATACTGCCCGGGTCGCCGGGCACCAGCGTACTAGTTTCAGTCATAATTTGCGTTCTTTGCAAGCGCGTAATTTGATCGGCGATAAAACACTAGTCTGCGAAGAATCATGGCTCGATTTGCAGCTAAGGCAAGGAGGTAGTTCCCCTTTTCCTGCTGTCCGGACCGTCTCCGGTTCCACCGAGCATCCTGTCGAGAGTGTACCGAGAGCACTTACCGCAGGGTTAAAGCGGCCGGGGAGTGGAACTACTGTCCGTTCTGTGGGCGAGGTTAATGTTGCGTGCAGCATGTTTCTACTTGCCACATATCTTCATGTCGTCACTCCTAATGACCTAAGCGACAAGGAATACACGAATTTCTACAGTCGGCTTGCGACTTACGTTTGTGTTTGAATGCTGCTGACTGGTGCTTTGTGTGCCGTGCTTATTGGGTTGCATGGCGCTGATTTCTGGTCGGTGTGCTGCTGATTTGTGGTTAGTTTGAGACTGATTTGTTGGTGTGCTACTGATTTGTGGTCGGTGTGCTGCTGATTTGTGGTTAGTTTGAGACTGATTTGTTGGTGTGCTACTGATTTGTGGTCGGTGTGCTGCTGATATGTTGTCGGCGTGCTGCTGATTTGTGGTCGGCGTGCTGCTGATTTGTGCTTAGTGTGAGACCGATTTGTGGTTGGTGTGCTGCTGCTGCGGCTGATATTTTGTGGTTGGTGTGCTGCAGCTTTGTGGTTGCTGTGCTGCAGATTTGTGGCTGGTGTGTTGCTGAGTTGTGGCTGGTGTGCTGCTGATTTGTGTTTGGTGGGCTGCTGATTTGTTGATATTGTGAGACTGATTTGTGGTTGGTGGTGGACCGATTTGTGGTTGATGTGTCACTGGTTTTTGACGGTGTGCTACCGATTCGGACTTCGCGTGCCATTGATTTTTACTTCCTGTGCTACTCATTTTCAGTTGGAACATCGTTACGAATTTTACTGTATCATGCAGGTTCCTTCCAGACGCTTTCTTCATCGCTTAGTTGGGAGTAAACATGTCCAGTTTCGTGAAAAGCCTAATTTCGTAGTACGAGAGTCGACTGCTAAAAATGTTATGCTCTGTGGATTGCTGTTGATACCAGCTGCTGCAGACATTCCTGCTTCCATGGCGTATTTAGAGCTGTTCCACTAAATTATGTTGCCCAATGTCTGCTCTGTACAGCATCGGATGATGGGATGTTTCACAGCGGTGAAATGAGGAAAGCGGAAGGGAAAGGAAAGGAAAGGAAAGGAAAGGAAAGGAAAGGAAAGGAAAGGAAAGGAAAGGAAAGGAAAGGAAAGGAAAGGAAAGGAAAGGAAAGGAAAGGGCTTTTGGACTTCTTGTAAGATACCATCGTCAAGTACCGAGGTTAAGAATTAGTGCGGCTTTTCTTTTTTAGTGGTGAAGGGCCCCGCAGCAGACGCTACGGACGCACTGCAGCCATGAGGCTTCTCGTGCAACCCGATGAGGAAAATGAAAATGATTATTTTTTGTCCTTTTCCTAGTAATGAAGCACCGTTGGAATGAAAGTGACAGGAGAGAACCGAAGAACTCGGGCAGGAACCTGTCCCAGTGCCGCTTTGTCCACCACATGGACTGACCCGGGATTGAACCCGGACCTCCGCGGTGGGAGGCCGGCGGCTAACCGCCTGAGCCATGGCACGGCCCATTAGTGCGGCTTATCTCCCCTCCCCCTATATGTCTCCATGATGTGTTTACGGACAGCCTTACCTTTAAGTTTTAAGGTGCTGTCAGTGCAGCTGCCTGTAGATACGGAGAAAATGACGAAAGTATGGTGGCTGGGACACGAACCCTAGTCCTCCCGAATATTAACAGCTACCGGAAACTGACCACTTCATGTTGCGGCTTGTTACATTGTTTATTCCGTGCATTGTGACACATTTATGTAACACCAACAAATGCATTATCCTATATTTTATTCTTACTGCCTTTTACATAGTTGCTACGTTCTTCGGCGTTATTGTCTCGCCATTTTCAGGAAACAGAGAGCAAAGTTTCCATACAACTTGCAGCAGTAAAGTGGGTCACAATAAGCATACGTACGTTATGGTATCGATAGTGCAGAATATTGCAGGTTTTGGTTAAAATGGTACACATAAATATAATATTGGTGAAACTGTAACACAGTTTGTTAAACTGATTAAAAATTATATGTGTTTACGTTGTAATGAAATCTGTGTGTACGAACATCGATTCACCGTGTATAATTTTTAACCATTTTAACAAGCAAACTGTGTTACTGTTTCACGAACATTATAACATTTATGTATACTCTTCTAATCAAATCCTATAATATTTTGTACTATTTGATACCACAATGTATGTCCGCCTATTGTGACATGTTGTATTGCAGCACGTTTTATAGAAATATTGATGTCACCTCCCTGAAGATGGCGAGATAATAACACCTAAACATGTAGGAGCTATGGAAAAGATAGTACGAATAAATTACAGAATAGTGCATTTGTTGGAATTGCATAAATTTCTCATGTTGGGGTGTTAGCTACTTTGTCTAAATGTTCATTGAAGATCCTTTCCGATCGCTTCTGTGTAATCAGTTATGCCGGGGATTTTCTGTAGCGTGCCGTTTCCTGGGGAACAAGACAAAGAGTAGACAAAGTGATTTTAAATTACACAACTAAGTACTGTACATACGTAATGTTGAACAGCTGTATCTCCTAGACGGAATGCGGTATTTTTACAGTTCTTGCAACGTTTTAAAGCTCATAGATTACCATTAGTGTCAGATTTTAACGTGAACCCTTCGTCGTTAATGACTTCTCATCCTTGAGGAATTTTATCACTTCTGGAATTTTCAGGGCTTATGCTAGTATGGCGGGACGCCATTGCCAATCTGTTGAAGAATATTCTGTCGATATTTTCCGATCAACTTGCTGTACTGGGACAACAGTTTCGAGGTACCTTTGCCACTGTTTCTCTTGATTTATTCAAGAAAAGTGTTGTGCTTGTGCCTTCCAGGTTTTCATCATTGCGTGCAGTTAAAATGGTGCAGGAAGTTTATTGTTACTGTGCAGAACAATTTTTGCTTTACACCTCAGTTTACCGGAAAGTTGCACTACTTTCTCAGGCTCGTCCCCTGTTCAAAAATTGCCCTTCGTGACCTGTTAAGTACCTCAGATGCACTATAATGACCCTGAGAAACGCTAGGAAAAGTCCTGTGATGTGTGCCTTGGTGGCTACCCATATCCTTTGGGAACGGCTTACACGGCTGCCTTAATATCTGGCAGGCCTATTCGAAACACAGCTGCAGTGTATAAAAATTTAGAATCTGAGCTGTCTGTTCGTATAGAAATAGTTCTTCTGGATCCCAACCAAACTTGCTAGGGAAAGTGTGGCTATAAAACCCTATTTAAAGAATGTAGCCGTGTACAATCCAGGGCTGTGCCTTGGCTTAGGAGAGGTTCGGACGACCTCTTACGCGGGGGCTCAGGTTAAATCCAAGGCTCGTATGATGTGGACAGATTTTTTTCTCAGTACTTGCGCTCTCCCTGTCAGCATCATGCCGCCAATTCTCCGTATTCATTCATTCATTCATTCATTCATTCATTCATTCGTTCGTTCGTTCGTTCGTTCGCTCTTTCATTCGTTCGTTCGTTCATTCATCCATTCGTTCATTCGTGCGTTCTTTCATTCATTCATTCATTCATTCATTCATTCATTCATTCATTCGTTGTCTTTCGTTCATTCGCTCGCTCGTTCGTTCGTTCGTTCATTCATTCATTCGTTCTTTCGTTCGTTTATTCATTCATTCTTTCATTCATTCATTCATTCGTTCGTTCGTTCGTTCTTTCGTTCATTCAGTCATTCATTCATCATTAATTAAGCCGTCACCGACGCTATATCTCAGCAAGTGACAGCCGATTTAAGTAACGTTGTAGTAATTGTTAATTCTGGTACTGGAGCGATGAGAGGAAGGTTTAATCTTCTGAAGCTTTTATACTTACCTCCACGTTTAAGACTGAGCACTGTGCGTTTTGTACAAACAGTTTGTGTGTTTAGCATGGTTCTTGCGATCAGAACGACCATTACTGCTCTACTCGCAGTCTGTACAAACCCAGACCGTGTTTAATGCGCGGTACACACTGAATTTTTAAATAAAATAAGGTTATACTAGTCTCCTTGCGACCGGCGATCCGTGCGACCTAGGCACACGCATCGTTAACGGCAAAACCTGGCGGCTGGGGCAGGTAACAATGAGCACGGGGGCTTCGGCACCACTTATCTTCAACCTGTAACACCATTTATACTGCGTGTTGCAATATGAAGTAAATTTTTTATTGTAATCGTTTTTCTTTGATTTTGAAACGCAATAGTATGCTGGTGCCCGGCGACCCGGGCGGCATAGGGATACACATTTACGTATTTCCCGTGGAATCCCAGCAACCCGTGGGGGCAAGGCACACTTCATGTACGCAGTTACTGTGGAAACCCCACGGCCCAAGCAGGAAAGACACACCCGTTTACTTAGTTACATTTGAAACCTCGCGACTCGTGGGGCAACGAACACTTCATGTATGCAGTTACTGTGGAAACCCCGCGATCCGGGCAGGCAAGGCACGCACATTTAAGTAGTTACCGTGGAAACCTGAAGAATGTATATGCCCGTGTGTTATAATTTCGTAGTGGTGCCCGCAGTTATGGTGAACACCCAAATAATGTGTACGTATGTATATTATACTGTTGCATTAGTGCCCGGCGCACCTGTACATAGATAAAGCGGCAACCCCAATTAGTCGTGTCTGTTACATACCATCCGCGCGTCCGTCGAACTAAAGTCTATGTCTTGTCTTTTCCTGCCATTTGGTGGCAGTCCATGAAACTTCAATGTGGGAGTGTGACAGAGACTGACAGGGCTACAGTGTATATAAGATAGGCTTACTGCTAGCTGAGGGCAAAACATTGAAGTATTTGAAGGAAAAGCCACAACATAAAACCCCATACAATGATTTAAGTTTTTTATGGAGAAGAACACCGCAGAAGACTCTACTGACGCAACGCAACCTTAAGGCTTCTTGTGCAACCGCATGATGAAGCTTATTATTATTATTATTATTATTGTTGTTGTTGTCCTTTTCCTGGTAATTGAGCACTGATTGAATGAAATTGACTGGGGAAGCCCGAAATACTCGGGGAAACCCTTTCCAAGTGCCACTTTGTCCACCACAAATCCCACGTAGATTGACCCGGGATCGAACACGCGCCTCCGCCTTAGGAGACGGGCGACTAACTGCCTGAGCAATGGCACAACCTTAGATCATAAGTGACAGCAAAGAGAACATAGTTTACGAATATTTCTTTGCTATTTTATACCTTTGTGATTAACCATTTAAAGACTGAGATTATGATAAATTATATATTACCGGCTAAGGTCGTACCGCGCAATAAACACTCTCCGTCTCGGTTTTGAAAATCGATCAGTTAATGCTGCATAGGAAAGTAGTCGTTTTTTGTCCCGAAATCCGTAAAAAACACGTAAATAAAGCTGAATTATATTACAGGCTCAGTCCGTACCGCGAAGTAAACACCCCGACAGGTTTTTAAATTGAGTCATTTAATGCTGTATGGGGAAAGAATCGCGGTTTATTCCGAGATACATACAAAACATGTAAATATAAATTAATCATATTACAGGCTAAGATCTTACCACGCAGAAAACACAGTTATCTGTATTTACGTCTCCTGATACCTAGCGGCGGTCTGTGAAACTCGAATATTCTCACAGTTGTCCTGCCATGTGACAGCGGCCCATGGAACTCCAAGCGTTACATACCTTTGCATTACTGAATGTTTATATAGATAGCACGAGAGCATTAGGCATGTTATATTAGAATGAGCACATCAATTGCTGCAGTATTTCACACTGAAATGCTACAGTATGTGCAGTTATATAGCGTGAGAGCATTAGGCACGTTATAATAGAATGAGTGACTCAGTTGCTACAGTATTGTGGCACTGAAATGTTGTAGTGTTATGTTACGTGCGGCTGTATATGAATCACAGCATATAACTGCTGTTGCATTCCAATATTACCACATTTAAAACACTGGGATTTCGTGGTAGTGTTGTATTACTTTCATTCACGCTTGATTCCATATACATATCATTTACCGTAACAGCATAAATATCGTAAGACCAAAAATGTCCACTGTTACCACATTCAAAGTTTGTGATTACACTCGCAAGCTTTTTCATAGGCCTGTTATTTGCGTCTCCTGACATCTAGTGGACATCTATGGAACTCCGTTCTCATAGTTCTGTTTCCTTCCATCTGGTGGCGATCCATGGAACTTCATGCAAGACGAAGCAAACGTTACTGAAATATATATTAGATACACAATTCTTCACGTGCAGTTCGTTGTACGGTATTTCTTTTTTACTGCTCCTACATGTTTCGACCACAGGATATATCCCTCTTCAGGGAGTAAAAAAACTTAATAGTCTTAAGCAGCCTATATTGCAAGTAGTCATAAGCGATGTTAAAATGTACATATTGGTGTTTATACAATGTTACTATTGTGTTGCCAGTCTATAATTTGATGCAATGTAAAAATTGTACTAAAGTCATATTGGAAGTATAAAATGTTAAAATTGCATAATGTGTTGCCTCAAGAGATCTGCGATGGTGAATCTTCGAGTTAGTTTGGGTCGAGAGATCCCAAGGCTAGGACACTCCATGTGTACACTATCAATACGTTCAAGCTACCTTTCGTTTTTGAAGTGTTAAGATGTATACGTGTATGTTTTAATTTTCTGAATTAAACGTATTATGTAAGCGTTTTACAATGTGGTTTTTATGATCCTCATTGTAATGTATTCCTAGCCCACTGAAGGGTGAGTCTTTTTCCTTCCCGCAGAGACAGGTGTGTGCACGGCGCCGCGTCCTCTCCTGTGTCCGTAATAATTTCTGACACCTCACGTGTTGACGGCCATGGCACCTTCACTTTCTCTTATTGTCATGCACGACGATGTGCTGACGCTGGCTGCATAACCGAAAGCATTGTGAATATAAAGGATATAGTGGTACGTGCTTTGAGGTTCTCATCGCGGCGACGGTGGATGTTGTCTCCTGGGACCTGGGGCCGCGTAGTTTGGTGTTGTACTGACGTCGTGGTGCCTCCGCCTTTTGCTGTGACGTTCGAGACAGTACAGGGTTATTCATAATTCGCTGACATTTCATAAAATCGGCGCACTTGAATGGCGGAAAGATTATAACATGCCACCTACAGATGGGAAGAGAAACTCTCCCAAGTTTCTTTTGCGTATCCCGTAAGTGCTGTGTGTGTCCGCCCTTTGTGTCACGGCAGGCGTCAAGCCCGTAATCCGTTCCCGCCCTTACCCGCTGCAGCATGTCACGATCGATTTCTGAGATGGCAGGGATGATTCGTCTTCGCACCTCAGGCAGATCCTGTGGTAAAGTCCTTAACATATCCTGTGGTACAGGCGGTAGAAAGACAGAGTCCTTAAGATATCCTGTGGTACAAGCGGTTGGAGGACAGAGTCCTCATACTTGGGTACACGTGCTAAATATGTGACTGGTTATTGTGATCGCGTTCTTACGACTGGTGTACCTGGCGACCCACCGTACCGGATCTTACTGACACATGCACGCACGCACGCGCACACACACACGTCTAAGTTATCTGCTTGTAAAATGTAATCCAGTTGTGGAAACATAACGAGTCTTGCGTAGATTAGTAAACAGCCCTTTGTGATATGTTTGACTAATGTCACGTTTGTACCGACACGTGGCCAGTATTTTTACAAGTGCAGTGCTCCTGCGACGTGACAGATATCCACAATAAACAAAGGTTTGTTGTGTGAGCCAGTCGTGTGAACGCCGCTTTAGACGGTGGGGGAAACTTCACCTTCCGTGCGGAGTTGGATTACATTTGGCAGATGGTTTAATGTATTAGTGTTTGCTTTCGGTAAAGACCGAATTTGAACTGAAGCAACGCGGTCTGCCTGTTTCTGCGACTGAAGACAGAGTAGCTCTGTGCATTTAGAGGAGCGGGAGTCAATAAACAGGCAGTTGACATGGAGACGAATGACTGCACTAGAAACGGTGTGTTATCAGCGGCATTGCAGTTATATGGCTGTCGGTTTGGTTCAGCTGAATCCTCCGTCGTGTATGCTCAGCTTGTTTTAACGTCAGACTGAAGAATATTTTAATATTCAGTCCGTGCCGCACAGTAAACAAATAACCATCTCACTTACAGAAACCAGTTAATGGTGTACTTACATGTAAATAATCGCTGTTTGTTCTGAAATTGTGCAAAACCCATAAATGCACCCGGTAGACATAACGTAGAACTTCGGAATATTAAACATGGTGGTATTTCAAGTAACCACTGGGCTTTAAAGGGTTAAAGCTCATCCTGTTCTAGTAAATGGATCGACAGACAACCGTCGCACACAGATGTCGCAGCCGATGAACCTAATTATAGCTGCTGAGATTGTATTTCATGGTTGCTTGTTAATTTCCTATTTTCGTCGTTGCATAACTGTAGATCTGATTTTCTAACGACCTTTCTTGTTGCCACCTCCTGCTTCAGTTGTTTCTGTGTGTTCCAGTTATAATCTTGTAGCAGCAATCATCATTTCTTTGATTTAATTATCCTCTCATCGTTCATTTCGTAGTCTATCTTACGACGTGTCCATAGTCTCTTCCAAAGCGAGTTCTCCACACAGTGCGCTCTAGTGCTGCCTCTTGAAATTTCCAGTATCGTCTCTTTTCTTTAAAGTCATCCAATAGTTGCTTAATTCTTCTTCCTCGTGCACCCGTCCCTTCTATATTCTTTCATGCAATGATGTGTTTAACAAGGCAGCTCCTACGCGAGATGTGACCAGTCCAGTTTGTTTTCCTTTTTGTCGTATGTAAGATGTTCCTTCCGTCCTTGACTCCGTAAATTATTTGTAAAGAATAACATTATTTCTTATGCTTAGTACTCTGTATTTCATCTTATTCTGCCACTTGAATTATGCTAGTCATACCGGTGGATGTGAACATAATATGATCCACTGTTACAGGCAGGCAGACGGACGGACGGACAGACAGGGAAATGGATGAAATTCGGTCACACATGGAGGAAGTTAGAAATGAAAGATAATTATTGTTCGGCTTCTAACATAAGAAGAGCGAAGTTGTGAGAACTTGCGGTATGTAAGTGGGAGTTTGTGTGAACATGTCTGACCGTGAACGGCTTGTAACTACAGCATTTTATGAACGTGGGAACCCTCACATATGTTCTGTAAAAGCAAGAACTTCTCATGGTAACCACAGTAATTGTAGCTGTTCAGAGAATCTGCTAGCTTGCCAACTGACTGATTCACACAACATGTGACATACTGACGCATTAATCCCTGACGATGACTAGAGTCATATACTCAGACGTGTTTGGCGTTTTGGAATGTTCTGTCAGTGTGGTGCACTTTCTCCGTACCACATCCCATTTCAGACTAGCTGCATATAGACATCACGGTCTTGTGCCGTATAACGGCGTGTAATTTGGTGGATGGTAGAGTCCGGTCGCAAATATGTGGCACCTGTGTGCGCGGGCACTTTGCTTTCAAGCCCCGCCGCCGCGCGGGGGGGGGCGGGGCGCCCATTTCGTTGTCAGATGGAGGGAGTGAATATGACTGCAGCATTGTTTCCTGTATTTCTAAAAACACGAGTTTCTGTTCATGTCAAAGTATATTATTTCTTCAGTCGAAGTCGATGCTTACGGAAGTATTCGGTACGATTACTCGTCACATAACTCAGTGCCATAGTATATTGCGAGTATTCTGAGGTGAACATTGTTCTTATTCGGTTAATGGCAAAACGATGTGAGTTCTATAACTGCTTGCAACCAAGCAACAGGACACCCCTCTAATATCCCCTGCGGATGAGTTGACGTAAGGCGACTGATATCAGTTCTTTGTGCTGTGCCATACGATTTTGATCGGACTCTCATCATCGTTTCTGAGGAATATGTTGTCTATAGTTTTCGTGTTTATACCCAGAAGATGGAGGCAACAATTTTCTCCGAAACGTTGATACTTGACCAGACTACACGGCGTCACATCATAGAAGACCGTACTGTTTATATCCACACCATCGTAACTTTATCACAGACCATTGCCTTAAACTGTTTCCGAGGTTAAATTTGGAAGCAGAGCAGGGTCTTAATTTCTTGTGACTGGTTGCGGTACTTTGAGTAGCCCTACTCTCCGTCCCGTCATTACTGGTGGCGGTAAAGGCACAAAAGTAAAGTTGTAACTTTTTACGCCATGAAGTCTTGTGGGAGTGGAGGTATAGCCCCACTCATTCTCAGCCTAATTACTAGATTTAAAGGGGTGTTCAATCTTACGCCCCGACCGTTGTCCTCACCGGAAGGACCCCCCCTCCCCCCGTCCTCATTGTTTCGTGGGCCGAGTGCGCCCTACAGTCGAGCCGGACGCTTTGGAGAAAGGAAAAGTCTTTCCATTATTGGGAATCGAACTGTGGTCCACCCCGAATCCTGCTCACTATACCAGCTGCGCTGTCGCAGCTCCTTTTGGCGGCTGTTCTGTCATCTGTTTATCTATTTGGACGGATGTTGTTTAATGGGCTCAAGTCATTAATCTTCTTCCCTCTTTTTGTACCTGATAGGCCCTTCTCCGAAACGCCGTGTTCTGAACACTTATATTGTAATCGGACAACGAACAAAGCTAGCTTCGAATGCCGTACAAAAACACGGCTTCAAAACCGGACCGCATAGAAATTCGGCCTGTTCTTTCAGTAGGACTTTGCGAACTCTTTTTTGTTCGGTTTAGTCACGGATGTCTTCGCTGACGAACAGTCCTGTCGTTCTGTGTCCCCATAACGACATTCGTCTTACTGCATGCATACTTTCTGAAAGAGGGTTATAAAAGACTTCGTCTTGACAAACTTGTATCCGTCTCAACGTCACATAGGATGATCACACTTTTGAGACATCAGTACTGGCTTTAGATTAATGTACAGCTGCACGGCGACCGTTTAGGGTTACACAAAGGGTCTGCACCAACTATATGGGGGTGTATGCACAGACGAGCCGTTATGGTTAACAGAAGAAACACGACACCCTTCCCGGGACTGGAACCGGGGATGTGCAGTCTGTAGGCTGTAACTTTACAGAACTGTCACAGCTAACCGGCGGTGGAGGTGGCGCAGTTGGTTGAGGCAATACGTTAGAAACCGGCAGGTCGCGGGTTCGATTCCCGATGGTGTCAGTGGATTTTTTCATTGGAATAATTCTGTCGGTCGCACTATGGCCCTGGGGTCGACCCAGCCTCTAACAGAAATAAGTACCAGGAATATTTCCTGGGGGGTAAAGGCGGCCGGTGCGTATGGCCGACAACCTACCACCTTCATGTGCCGATTGTCTTGAAATCTGGGAGCCTCGACCTCCTGGAACCCTAAGGGCCTGTCCAGGCGTGTAATGGGACTGCTTTTACAGCTAACCGGCTCCTTACAGGATAGTGCTTCAGAAGCTGATAGTCGTTTATTTGTTTATTCCATAGTATGTATAGAAACCGAAAACCCATGCATTTTCGCAAGAGCCCGTGTGTTGCCCTCATCCTGACCCGGAGGAATTTCAAACCATCCTTCTCCACAACTTAATGAGTAAGCTTAACTTAATTTCCTTTCATAATACGAGTAAATACCAACGTGGTTGCTCTGCACCTCTATGAACTGGGAGCGACATAGGGACTTTCAATGTAAAGTCATGCAATTTTATGTTGTAGAGTTCTGAATGATGTTCGTAGACATGTTATTAACTGCATGTGTTCACCATCTGTCATCATTGGGTGAAGTGTTACGTCTTTAGCCTCAAGTTTCCCGAAAGAATAATACCAGCAACAAACGTGTCGCAGTTTAAAATTAACCCTTTAACGACAGAGCGTATCCGTTTTATGTAAGGACTCAGTGCGTACCGCGCAGTAGACACCACCTCGATTATAAAAGAAACAGTCTATTAATGTTGTATAGGGCACACGTCGCTGATTTTTCTGATATCCATACAAAACACATAAACGCAATGTGGGCACCACGTAGAATTTTTGAATGTTAACCCTGGTGGTACGTAAAGTTACCGCTAGGCTTTAAAAGTTTAAATCCCTGTGTTTACCTTATGTACCACGGGTTTTAACGTTCACAAATTCTACATTCTGCCCACGAAAATTGTATTGTGTGTTTTATATGGTTCTCAGAACAAACAGCGATTATTTTCCTATACAGCATTAACTGATTGGTTTTTATAATCGAGACGGAGTGTGTTTACTGCGCGGTAAGAAATGCAACCTTAAATATAATTTAGACTAATTTTATTATTTGCCGATCCCAGTGGCCGCGCGGTCAAAGGCGTGGGTCTGCGGTCGTTCGCTTGCTGGGATTGTGGGTTCGAATCCTGCCGGAGGCATGGATATCTGTCTCTTGTGAGTGTTGTGTGTTGTCTCGTAGACTTCTCTGCATCGGACTGATCACTCTTCCAGAGGAGTCCTGCCGAGTGTGGTGTGTCTGAGTGTGATAGTGAAGCCCAGCAAATGAGGAGGCCCTGCCCCAGTAGGGGCTGTTGTGCCATGGAGGAGAAAATCGTAGTGTTCAAGGACCATGTCTTTCCTCAGGTAATTAGTAGCCGGTTTCTCATCTCGGAGACCCGTGTTCGATCCCCGGCCAGTCCGTGTGAGTTTTATGGTGGACCAAGTCATACTGGGACAGGCTTCTCTCCGAATCCTTCCGTTTGTCCACATCAGCAACTCTCAACCAATGCTCCATACTCTTTTTTTCATCTGCGTGTTGCTGTCACTGGAGCGACAAACGTATCTGGCCTGGGGACTTTTCAAAAAGCAGTGCTGTTACGGAAATCGGGGAGTGTTGGATAGAAAAGTGCTCAGTGCCTCCAGGAAAATGCCACTCGATCTGACCACGGCCACTTCAAAATCGTGCATTTCATCATTCGCTAGTCACCTTGCCTTTGATGCCATGTAACGAGCTAGTGACAACATGCGAGATGCCTTTTGAAGGGAGACTGTGTTACCTTACTGATGTCTCTCTCCTTTCTGGTTGGAGTTGACATAGTGTAAGGGTGGCTCGGTCCTGATGGCCAACCCTAAGCCTATGAAAGCGACTTGTGTGCATCTTAAAGTGTCACGTCACATCCGGCTGTTGCCTTCGCGCCTCTGTGCAGCCGTTGGTAAGGAGTACGCATGAGGAGTCAGCCCTCTGTTGTGACGTCGTGTGATGGGTGGAGCGTTATTGTTAGTCGCTGAAAAATCTTCTCAACGTTGGTGGTTAATTTCGAACTTGTTAATATTAAATAATTACAGTCGAACCTGGTTATAACATCAGTTTATGCGTCACCTCGTCCTTAGCGTCAGATATTCTGTGGTACCAATTAATTACTCACCGTTAACCATAACATCATACTCCTCGGTTATAACAACACTCGTTTGTAACGACACGAAATATTCAGTCCCTTTCGTAGCGTTATTAACGAGTTGGACTCCTTTTATCAAAGTTTTTCCTCCTCGATAATTCCCAGTACGTGAAGTTGAGCTTATTTTCTGCTGGCGTGTGACTTCGTCTAATCTGGTAGTTACTATTCTGTGGTGCCAATTAATTAGTCACTATTAACCGTAAAATTACCCTCCTTGGTTATAACGATACTCATTTATAACGATACAAATATTCAGTCCCTTTCATGACGTTATAAACGAGTTCGAATCTGTTTTTATCTAAATTTTTCGTGCTTGCCAATTCCCAGTACGCGAAGTTTAGCTTACTATCTGTTGGCCTGTGACTTCGTATAATCTGGTAGTTACTATAGCAGCGTTTCAGAGAAGCCTGCTGCCTCCATCTTCAGGGTGGCCATCGCCATGAGAGCCTGAGCTCACGATAACGTCTATTCATGCTCGCAGTGTGATGGATTTACATTAATGTAGGTACCATTATTATTCCCTTAGTACTGTAAGTGTGAAGTGTGACGAATTTGTGTCAGCTTGGCTGCAGTATTCCTTTATAATATTGCTCCAGACATTCCTTCAAAAAATTGCTCCGGACTGTCCGGGGTCATTTCCCGAAGACATCTGTGTAAGCACTACCATGAGAACGTTTCTGATTTCTTTGCACGAAGGAGCCTTCATACCAAGTATGGGCACTGGTCGGTGATGCATCTTGTATTGAATTTACTTCCTTTCATTTCCCGCATTCGAAATCTCTTACAGCGTGGTGTACAAAATATTCCCGCTAAATATGTTCTGCTGCTTATGCATTCCCGATACTTCTCCTTCCGCCCTATCAAGTTTTCTCATTTCCCCTTCTGATGCTCATGGAAAATGGTACACTTATCAGATTATACGTAAACACATTAAAAAAATAAGTAACGTCTATGGGCTACTAAAATAACTCGCACTGCTAAGGAAACAGAAAATAGAGTATGGAATAAGAACAATGAATGAGGACACATTTAAAATTACTAGTTGTACCCTTGTGAGTAGTTCGCACGTGGAAACGGTAAAATGTCTTTCATTTCAAATAACGTTAAAAATTGTACTTACTAATGCTTGATGTTGCGTAATTTCAAGGTCAGCGGATCCTAAGCAACGTGCAAATGAGAGAAACTGAAGCTTCCTACCACGTGTGAGTAGGAAACAAAACTTAGAATTCGACAGTCATGCCTCAATCGGAAGCCAAGGAAAGTACGTGCAGTATGTTAGTTGCCCCTGTCCTCTGCTTGAGGCAGCACTGTCCATTATTAACGTCAGTATTTTTTGTTGAAAACTTTTTTTGGGAAGGAATAAATAAAAACAAAGGAGATGGCCGTCAATGCCGAATCATAAGCTTTCTAAAAAATGCCTGTCTTGCAAAGATAAGTTCGGTAGTCCAATATATCATGATGCGACAAACTGTACAATATTAATGTATCGTATGTAATGTAAACGCGGCAAATGTTCCAACACAGCTTATGTTTAATACAGTTCGTGCCAATTATTTTAGTAGAAATGAAAATAATTGTATTTACAGGCCATGGCATTGCTCAGGCCGTTAGCTTGCCTTCCACTCGTCGCGCGCAGCCGCCTTCGATCTCAGATAAGCACGTGTTGGATTTGTGGTGGACAAACTGTCTGGGGGATAGGTATCTCTCAGCGTACTTCTGACAGTGCTCCATATTAATTTATTCTTTCGTCCATTTATTCATTCGGTCCATACATTCATTAATTTATTCACCTATCACGGACGCTGTGTAATATGAAAACATCATTCAGCAGTGCATTATTTGAAAAATGGGGTGCATCCATAACTGTTACGAGTGAGGCGGTAGGGTAAAATGCGTCCAGTATGTGCTCCGCCCGCAACTTGCTTTCTATTCAAGTGACATTAATTTGCTGTCCCATGCTCCCCAATGGTGTGACGATAATATGGATGCAGATGCTAAAGAAGGGGTGGCCCCTCTCCCCCACCCCACACACAGTTGCTTCCCCTCACCTTCTACTCTTAGGGCCGATTCACACTATGCGTCACGTTTCCGTTCCGTCACGGAACGTCACCGTTCAGCAAAATTTTCTTATGCGTAATATAAAGGGCTTGTTCGCACTGACAGGAACGTCTCTGTCCCGTCCCGTCTCGGTTGCGTCCCGTCTCCATTTCTGAGCAAGAATGATTGACGTGACGGAACGGATCCGCACCTGTCCCTACCTGCTCGATTCCGATAGCATGAAGAGTCGTCCGGCTCCACCACTACACTTCGAGCGTTTGCTTGCAACGAGTGCTGTCAATTTTTATCTTAAAGAGGGATGAAAAATTAATAGAATTGGTTCGTAAATGCGAGGAATTGTATGACATGGGAAATAAGAAGTACAGCGACAGTGTCTGGAAGGAAAAGGCTGGGTACAAATAGGTGGAGAGTTGAATAAATCAGGTAAGTTTCTTACGTTTTTATTTCAAATTTTGAATTTACCACCATTCAACTATTACCACGGTTCTAATAAAATAAACGCAAGCCTCCAAAACTATGACGTCCTGTTCCGGAAGGTGACTGAACACGACGGAGAGTGTGAACACAGAGCATTCTGACGGAACGGTGATGGAACTTTGACGGAACGGAAACGTGACGCATAGTGTGAATCGGCCGTTACGCGCATTCACATGTAATGACTAGGTGGTTCGGACTGTAGTGGAACGCTGACGATCAGCCCCGCCACTGGACACGATCGTCCGTCACTTCCATGCACCTCGATATTAACCATGTAATACGCTGTCATTACTTCTTGTACTTTATGTCTAACATTCACAAACCCTACGTTCTGCCCACACAGTGTATTTATGTGTTTTGTGTGGATCTCAGAACAAACAGCGATTATTTCCGTATCCAGCACCAACAGATTGGTTTTTATAACCGTGACGGAGTGTGTTTTCTGCGCGGTACGGACTGAATGTTTAAATGTTAATCTAACTTTTTCGTGGTCGGGTCATGGCTGTGGTGGTTATTTGCCGGCCTGTCACTGCGGAGGCCCGGTTTCGATCCAAGAGCAGGCCATGTGAGATTAGTGGAGGATAAAGTGGCAATGGGGCAGATTTTTCTCCATACTCTTTAGCCACATGTTGCTCTTTCAGGAAGGACAAACAACCGAATGCTGGGCACCTTCCAAAAGCAATACTGTTCCGAAAATCGGGGGGCAAGGGATAGGAAAGGACTTCTAAAAATTTTTTTTTACTATTTCTACTCGTGAGGAAATAATTCTAATAGTAAACATCCCAGTTGGCGTGCAGATACAAAGTGGATATTTATACTTAATTAATTAATTATTGGTCGTGATTGGCTGATTAATAAGTGTAAATATATACCTTTGTTGTGAGGAAATAATGGAAGAAATCAAGACAGAACTTATGCTGGAATACATAGGCAAACAAAGAAGACAGAACAGGAGAGAATATGTCAACAGAATGGATAGAAGAAGGATCCCCAAACAAATTCTGCAGTACGCGCCTGGGGGCAGAAGATGTACATGGCGTCCGGCAAAAAGATGGCTTGCGACCGTAACAGACCATGTGGTCTCACGCATGTTTGGAAGATTATTATTATTATTATTATTATTATTATTACGACGACGACTTTCGGCTCGATCAAGATTTCCCATGGTTTTTGTCTGTCCTGCAGTAAGTGATGAGTTGTTACCAAAAATTTGCGTGCTTCTCATACTGTCCTCCCAACACTATGAAAATTTCGTTACAGTGCAGCCCTGCAAACCCAAAAATGGAGCCCCTATTGAGTAACTGCTCAACTTCTTTCCTCTGCTGCATACCCGAACAGTCCACTTCATCGCCTTCACTTTCCAGCGGTAGGCCTATGAAGCCTGACTCAAACCAAGGAAGGCGGTACGCGGTAGCGCCGGGATGCGATATGTTACTCCTTGGATTCCAAATGGCAACGCTAACACCGACCGTGGGATCCCGCCGCGTTGCAGCGGTACTATCGCAGTATTTTTCTGTATCGCAGCATGCTGCGTTGTCCCGCGTACCGCGCGCTGTAGTTAGCACGCGGCGTCATACAGTTTGCATTGTGTTTTGCTTGTGTGGAGGTTTGAAATTCACATTTTGGAAATAAAAATGCCTATGGAAGCTGTAATTGAGTGCGTCTTATACGATACGATGAGACCTGGTTATAAAGGCAATCCCCCCACCCCCAAAAGGATAAAATATGGGATGAGATTGGCGAGAAGTTACGGGTAGTGCCTGTGGTACCAATAGATCTTCATACGGCACGCACATGTTCGCACGAGTAGCACAGGGCAGGGACCACTATGTCATACCGCGGAACAATACCGCCTCGCCGGCGTGAATGCAGCTGTACCGCTAGTTTATCGTCCCGTTACCTCCCGCGTCCCACCTTGGTTTGTGTCAGGTGTAACTCAACTCCAGCCTTTCTTTACCAGAACGACGATCGGGAATAGCGCGTGGGACCCTGCAAAGTAGTAAACTTATTGCCGTTTGTAATAATGTGGCCCATTTCATGGCACTGTTATTATTATTATTATTATTATTATTATTATTTCACTTCGTCTTTAAAGAGTTTATGTTAGCTAAAGGACCACCTTACAATCCGTCAAAAATATACTCGTATGTTGTGTATGACGGATTTTAAGTTGATGTTTTATCTTAGCACCTGAAACACAACGAGGATGAATCGCTTTAAGGCTAATGTTATCCTTGTTTTAGAGCCATGTATCCAGTGTGCTGGCTTGCAGCCCCCACTTACTGTCCTTCCGTTTCTGCATCCCTTTATGTCTTGCTCGTGCTCCTTCTTGTCAGCCCCGAGTATGGAGGCAGCGTATTCCTTGCAGTCGTTGTACCTGTCCACTGGTGCACGGCTTCAAACCCAATAACACCGGGATTTTCACCGTTTTGAAAGTTCGTATTCTATAGGAGTTCCGTTACTAACTCCTGTCAGCTGGTTAAGGATTTGCTGTATTGCTTATGTGGTTTTAGTGTGGGTGGAGCGACGCAGTAGCGGGCGGTTCACGACCATCTTTGTCTTTGTTGCCCAAAGGAAACACAAATCACAAGGCGAAGACGTGTTTTACACACCGCACTTTGCATAAATCCGGATCTCAAGGGATATAAAGTAACCTCATTTTTATTTTTTGTTACGACCTAAGCCCACAGACAGGAAGTTACAGGGTATAATCCCTCTGCTCAACAAAAGTCGCTTCTCCGCTCTGAATTGTGGTACAAAAACGAACGCGCGGAGCTAACACGTATTCTGGCCTCCCCGGGTAGTGTCCATCCTGATGGACCTTCCGCAGTTTTTGTTGTCACTGCACGAAAATGCTGTGTTGTATCATTGTGTTAGGAACACACACACATACATACATACATACATACATATATATATATATATATATTTCTTTTTTGCGTAGTACTAATTAAGTCTGTAAAGGAAGCTGATACTAGCTCAGGTAGTGAGAAAATTTCCCCACATTTTATGCAGTATAATATATTTACAAGGGCCCTGCGCGGGTCCCTGCCGTGAGCGACATCAGTCCAGTCCGCATCCGTCCCTTCTGTTTCTCCAAGGCCAGTTTTAATATTATCTTTCCATCTTGTCCAATATCTTTACGCCAGGTTTTTATGCCAAAACTTCCTGCGCACGTTCCACATACAGTCCTACTTGCAGCATGCTATATCAGTATTTTCCCCATTAATATTGTCGTAAAGGTGTTTAGATAATCACACTGCAGTGTCCTCCATCGTCTTTTTACTTCCTCTTAGGTCAGAATATTTTCCCCAGTGCCCCGTTCTCAAAAACCCATAGTCGTTTGTTCTTCCCTTAATTTAAGATATCAAGTGTTACTCTAATAACCTATTAGACCTATTGATTCATTTAATGCATTTAACTTGAATATTTCTGTTGGTGTTTGTGGATCCGAAACTTTGTTTGTGAGTGAGGAACCCCCATATCTAAACACAAGACCATGAACATCGTATAGGAACGTCCGAACCCTCCCAGTACTAAAGGGGCATGCTTAGCCAAGAAACCAGACTTTAGATTCGTCTGTTATTTTAAATAAGCAAACATTTTTGGAGAAGAAACGTCAGGAATAAGGTGATTTGGGAGACGTGCAGAGTGTCGGTCTTACCGTGTCCGGGCAGCTGTATGATCCTGCCTCCGCCGGGACTTTTCCGTGACCGCTGACTTGATCAGCGGCGACGAGAAAAGAGTTTTTATACGGGCAGTGCCTGTACGCGCGGGATTTTTTTTACGATATTGTAACACCCTTGTGACTGACGTGGAAGGAAACCTGAAGGAGAGGCAAGTGTGGAAAATTCGGATATATTCCCACTGTGGCAGTATGAATGGGCATTTGTTGTTCGCTGTTTGCAGCTGCCGCTAATACAAATAACATACAAACATTTCACAGGTGCGTACTTCTGGTCAGACAACTGTTTTTCTGCGAGCCGCACATGGCTTGAAGCATTGCTCCTCGTTGAGTCAGCCTTATTTTTGAAATCCGCAATAAAACATCGGCGTACGTAATTAGGTGAAACGACACCGTGTAGTTTGGTACAGTAGTACCAACATCTGCCGATCCCAGTGGCTGCGTGGTCAAAGGCGTGGGTTTTCGGTCGTTCGCTTGAAGGGATTGCGGGTTCGAATCCCGCCGGGGGCATGGATGTCTGTCTCTGGTAAGTGTTGTGTGTTGTCAGGTGGGGGTCTCTGCGTCGGGCTGATCACTCGTCCAGAGGAGTCGTACTGAGTGTGGTGTGTCTGAATGTAATTTTGAAGCGTCGATAATGAGGAGGCCCTGTCCCACTGGGGGCAGTTGCGCTATGGAAAGAACGGCGCTGACATCTTGAGGTAAACTGTTGCTTCCAGCTTCAGAGGAGAAGAGTTTAGAGGCGGGTTTGTCCGTAACGTTAGTACCTCTACCAAAGTACACGGCTTAACATCCGAGTCCACCGCTGTAGGATCATAAAACTTCATCAGTGTAGTATCATTGTTAAGTAATTTCATTTGCAGTTTATTACCCATTTAAAGGGTGTTACAGCATGCGTTAATGCTTTATACCGTTCACGCATTTTTATGGTGTTTGGTTTGTTCGAAGAACAACAGCGATTGTTGCCGTAAACATTATTAAAACGTTCTTTGTAATTAAGACGTGTGTTTTCTGTAACGTACAGGAGACATGGGGGTACGTGTTGGTACAGTTGGTTGAGGCGCAAACCGGAAGATGGCCAGGTTCGATTCCTGAGGGTGTCATTGGAATTTTTCATTGACTTAATCCTTCCGGCTGCTCTATGGCTGTGGGGTCGACCCAGCCTCTAACAGAAATGAGTACCAGGAATGTTTCATGGGAGATAAAGGCGGCCGGTGCGTACGGCTAACAACCTTACCACCTTCATGTTCCTATTGTCTGGAAATCTGGGAGCCTCAACTTCCTGAATCCCTCAGGGCATGTCCAGGTCTGTAATGGGATTATTTTACTTTTAGCTTTTTATAAGTCCTGGTCGATGGTTGTATTTTTTTTACTTCGTTCCATCGGGAAAATTATGTGATGGTTCCTTATTAATATTAATTTATAATAATTGCACTTGCCGGTCATCTCGTATATCTATTTTTTCATTGGCTTTTACATTTATGAAAATTGCAATACACTGGATGCATAATCTTTTTTCTTTTCCCGTAGTTCCATGTTTAGAGCAGACATTAACCATGACGATAATGGGCGGTTGCCGGTGTGTTTGGTTTTTTCCATTACTGTAGTGCACAAAAGTGGCATTTGTTCAATGAATAAAAGATATGAGTGGATGTGTGTTTATGGTCAATAAACAGACATAAATGAAAACTTGCCTCTTGTGTTTCCAACAAATTGCCTGCGGCATGCTTCAAGTTAAAATGCCATCGTTTTCATTAAGTGGAAACGGACGTGTTGTATTGGTGTTCTGATGGCTGTATGTATTAAAGTGTCAGTCGGGGTACCTATGGTGCCGGAAAGTTAACAGACATAGAATAAATGAAAAAATAAAGCGTTTGTCCCTCACTGACTCAAAGTACGTGCAGTCGAACTCGGTTATAACGTCATGAAAGGGACTGAATATATTGTGTTATAAAATAGTGTTGTTATAACCGAGTAGTATAATGTTATGGTTAACAGTGAGGGATTAATTGGTACCACAGAATATCTGACGCTATAGACGAGGTGTCGAATAAACAGATGTCGTTATAACCGGGTTCAACTCTATACTGTTTGTGCCATTAAAAAGCATTTTACGTTTAATCGACAGGCAAACTATCAGAGTCCAACATCCCGAAGAACGGCGGCATGTGTTATTGGAAGTAAAGGAGAGAAAATACACCTGCCGGGGTTCCAGTTCCAAAGGCACCACCTAAGAATTCTTCAGAATTCTTTGTGAAGTGATTCGTCAGGCTGAAAAACTTGGCAGTGCCCCCGGGCGCAGGGTGTTGTTTGAACTTCCGTTGCAATACATTGTCACTTCACTATGCTCAACTCTGTTCCGTAGTGTTGCGCTGTCGATAGATCTGCTTTCTTTGGCCTGTTATCGCCGGGGTGTGAACACATGTGCTGCAGGAGGCTCCCGCGACGGGACGTTGTCAACTGTCTCTTGGTACGCATGACTGTGCCATTTGCACACCCGCAGGTTTATATACATTTTTAAAATTACTCTGTTAACCAAGGGGCACGCGGTGGCGCAGTTGGTTGAGGCACTGCGCAACAAACCGTAATGTAGCGGGTTCGATTCCCGATTATATCATTGGAATTCTTCATTGACATAATCCTTCCGGCCGCAATATGGCCCTGGGGCCGACTCAGCCTCTAACAGAAGTGAGCACCAGGAATATTTCGTGGGAGGGGGATAAAGGCAACCGGTGCGTAGGGCTGACAACCTTACCGCCTTCATGTTCCGATTGTCTAGAAATTCTGGTAGCCTCAACCTCCTGGAACCCTAAGGACCTGTCCAGGCCTGTACAGGGATTGCTTTACCTTTACCTGTATCAACTGAGCGGATTAGCTCTGCTTCTGGCGTGTATTCAGGAGGTGTCTGGTTTGGATCCCTGCAGGATATCTTTATTATGGGATATTTCGTTGTTCTCCGTAATTCCGCGACGCTAGTGTTAGACGACGTGCCTTAACTTTGGGGACAGCGTTTTTGTCGGAAGTCATTCACTGTCGTCGAATCATTCGACATACTTAGTCGTTGAATAAGGCACAGGCAAGTACAGTGGAACCCGGCTATAACGACATTGGTTTGAGTGACACCTCGTCTATAGGGTAAGGTATTCCATTGTACCAGTTAATTCCTTACTGTTAACCATAATATTATACTCCTCGGTTATAACAACGCTCGTTTATAACGACACAAAATATTCCGTCCGTTTCATGACGTTATAACCAAGTTCAACTGTATTTCCATTATTCCATTCTTCCTTTCTCCTCTCTAACATTTCTTCCCTTTTTGTCGCTTTATTCAGTTCTTGCTATTGTTTCTCTTTTTGCTCTTTCACTTTTTCCTTTTCCATTTTTGTGTGCTCTTCTTTATTCCTTAGTTGTTTTTTCTATCTTTTTCGTTTTCTTTCTTGTACCCGCCCTGTCCATTCGTTCGTTTTGTTTCAGTCTCTGTCTGTGTTTCTCTATTTCATAACCTTATAACCTTGCTTCTTCCGAGCACATGAAACACCACCAGCCTCGCTGTACCCCCCCCCCCTCCAATCACTGGCCCATCCCTCAGACCCTGGCCCCAACCGGCGCCTTCCGCTGTACCAATCTCATTCATAGAGCTAACGGGCTTGAAGGCAAGCCGCTCGCTGCCGGTTGTGATTCGCGAAATACAATGGAAGCTGTTCCAAATCTATCTCAGTGTTTCTTCTCTCTCATTTTTCTTTTGTCTTCTTTTGTTGCCTAGCAACGTTGGAAATTGACTTCTGCCTTCAGAGAAATATGGAAAGTTTAAAGAAGGCTTGTTGTTTTTAAACATGATTCATTCATTTAACAAAGGTCTGCTTTGTTTTCTTCTTACCAAATGTCTGAATTGCAAAGTCTGTAACGAGCTATAAATTGTTGTGTGCGTTAACTCTTTAAAGACAAAGCGTATCTGTTTTATATAAGGACTCAGTGCGTACCGCGCTGTAAACACTCTCCACTTCGGTTATAAAAACCAATCTCTTAATGTTTTATAAGGCAAAGTTGCTGTTTGTTTTCAGATCCGTACAAAACACATAAACGCAATGTGGGCATCACGTAGAGTTTTTTAATGTTAAACCCGGTCGTATGTAGTTACGGCTAGGCTTTAAAAGGTTAAGAGTCTCCTTTTGAAAAGTCACGATACAAACATCGGCCAAGTTGGTGCTGTATCAGATAGCAAGCTTGTCTAATATAAATTTCGGTAACGTTTGGTTCGTCTGGCATGGAGTTCCATGGATCACCACCAGATGGAAGGAAACAGAACTATGAGAACGGAGTTCCATAGATATCCACTAGATGTCAGGAGACGCAAATAAACAGGCCTATGAATGTGCTTGCGAGTGTAATCACAAATTTTGAACGTAGTAACAGTGGACATTTTTGGTCTTACGATTTTTATGCTGTTACGGTAAATGATATGTATATGGAATCAAGCGTGAATGAAAGTAATACAACACCACCACGAAATTGCAGTGTTTTAAATGTGGTAATATTGGAGTGCAACAGCAGTTATATGCTGTAATTCGTATACAGCTGCACGTAACATAACACTACAACATTTCAGTGTCAAAATACTCTTGCAATTGATGCACTCATTCCAATATAACATGCCTAATGCTCTCGTGCTGTATAACTGCACGTACTAAAGCATTTCAGTGTGACAATGCTGCTGCAATTGATGCACTCATTCTATTATAACATGCCTAATGCTCTCATGCTGTATAACTGCACATACTGTAGCATTTCAGTGTAACAATGCTGCAACAATTTATGCACTCATTGTAGTATAACATGCCTAATGCACCCATGCTATCTATATACAAATTCAGTAATGCGAAGGTATGTCACGCTTGGAGTTCCATGGGCCGCTGCCAGGTGGCAGGACAACTATGAGAATGTTCGAGTTTCACAGACAGCCACTAGATGTCAGGAGACGTAAATACAGAGAACTGTGTTTTCTGCGCGGTACGATCTTAGCCTTAATATGATTCATGTTTATTTACATGTTTTGTATGTATCTGGGAATAAACCGTGATTCTTTCCCCATACAGCATTAAACGACTCAATTTAAAACCCTGTCGGCGTGTGTTTACTGCGCGGTACGGACTGAGCCTGTAATATAATTCATCTTTATTTACGTGTTTTACGGATTTCGGAACAAAAAAAGGACTAGTTTCCTATGCAACATTAAATGATCGATTTTAAAAACCGAGACGGAGAGTGTTTACTGCGCGGTACGACCTTAGCGTGTAATATATAATTCGTCATAATCTCAGCCTTTAAATGGTTAATCGCAAACATATAAAATAGCAAAGAAATATTCGTAAACTATGTTCTATTTGGTGTAAATTATGATTTAAGGTCGTGCCATTGCTCAGGCAGTTAGTCGCCCGCCTTTTAAGGCGAGGCACGTGTTCGATCCCGGGTCAGTCCACGTGGGAATTGTGGTGGACAAAGTGGCTCTAGGACAGGGTTTCCCCGAGTATTTCGGTATTACCCAGTCAATTTCATTCCGTCGGTGCTCAATTACCAGGAAAGTTACAACAACAACAACAACAACAACAACAATAATAATAAGCTTCATGATGCGGTTGCACAAGAAGCCTTAAGGTTGCGTTGCGTCCGTAGAGTCTGCTGCGGGGTTCTTCTCCACAAAAAACTTAAATCATGGTATGGGGTTTTATGTTGTGGCTTTTCCTTCAAATACTTCAACGTTTTGCCCTCAGCAAGCAGTAAGCCCGTCTTATATACACCGTAACGCTGTCAGTCTCTGTCACACTCCCACATTGAAGTTTCATGGACTTCCACCAAATGACAGGAAAAGAGAAGACAGAATTTAGTTCTCCGGACGCGCGGATGGTATGTAACAGACACGACTAATTGCGGTTGCCACTCTACGTATAGGTTCTCCGGGCACTAATACGAGAGTATGTATGTATATATATATATATACGTACATATCGTTCGTTTTTTCACCATAACTTCGGTCCCCACTACGGTACTGTAATACACACGCATATAGATTCTTCAGGTTTCCACGGTAACTACTTATATGTGCGTGCCTTGCCTGCCCGGATCGCGGGGTTTCCACAGTAACTGCGTACATGAAGTGTTCCTTGTCCCCACGAGTCGCGAGGTTTCAAATGTAACTAAGTAAATGGGTGTGTCTTCCCTGCTCGGGCCGTGGGGTTTCCACAGTAACTGCGTACATGTGCCTTGTCCCCACGGGTTGCTGGGATTCCACGATAAATACGTAAATGTGTGTAACGAATGCTTTTCCCACCGCTGCCTCCAGTTGCAACGAAAACTTGTCCCTGTCACTGCTTCACCAATTTGTAACGGAGCTTTTCTCCACCACTGCCCTTGAACTTTGCGGTGAAGCTGTCCACTCTTAGTTTCGTGGGAATGTAGCCTCGTTGGTAGCGTAGTTGAGTGAAACTACTGGTAAGCTGCCACCAGCCTGAATTACATCAGACGTTTTTAACAGATCCCAGGGCGTCAGGATACACAGTAGGATTTCTGGCTTGGCTAATGAAACACCCGATTGCTTTCTATTAACCGTTTACTATACCTACGGCAATGTTTCTAACTACCTTACACAAGTTAGTTTACTAGAGCCGTGCCGGTACTGCACTATCGCAACCTTACAATGCCACTAGCTGCGATACTATTAAAATGGTTGTGTACCCACTCCACAACTTGCAAATACGAGAGTTTTCCGGGATTACTTATCTTCTGAAATTGCTACAGTTACCGTATTTACTTTGCCGTCTTACCTTGGATTAAGGTGCTCAAGAGCATGATGTGGTGATCGACTAAAGTCCCGTCAACGTACAGTTGCGTGCTCTTTATTTCTCGTCTCCCAGAATTCGTCAAAGTCTCCGACGCACCTGCTGCTTAATCCAATCGGTCCTCAACGTGGAGAGTTCACTTACACTGGTGAGGTCCAACTCACTTATCACTACTTAAGTTTCTAATACTTGATTAATTTGCAAAGACTTTCAACAAAACCTATAAGAATTTTTAACCACAAAACACTTGTAAGAAATCCACCCGTTGTTTCACTTACTTAGAACTTCTAGCAATGACTTCCCGCAAAGAACTTTTAGCAATAGACATGACGAAATCCACCCGTTGTTTCAAAGCAAAAACTTCCCTGAAAGACGCTGTGACATTGTTTTTCACCCCCTTAAATAACCTCTTAGTTGCGTTAGTTTCAACTGTTTCAATCAGGTCGAACTGCTGAATCCGAAATTCATAAACCAATGGAAAACCAAGCCGTCACTAATTTCCATATTTGGCAGAGTGAGAACGTCCAATAAGGTTTCAGGCCGAAGTCCAACTTACGTTGTCTTCGCCCGAGACAAACAGGAATTTCACACGCTACCTGTGAGGCTGGTTGCCTATAATACAGTACGGCACGTGTATTAACAAAGTATAAAAACCCCTATGTGCTTCTAAGTTGAACAAAAATGTACAAAATTTAACAAGTAAAAACTGAAAAATCGTAAAACACTCACACACACATGTACTGGAGGGCAGTCAACCATCCATTACATGTGTATCCCTATACTGCCCGGGTCGCCGGGCAGCAGCATACTAGTGTAGAGTTAATTGGGGAAGTGAAGCTGAATCTATGTAAAAACGAATGTGTGTGTGTCTGTGGTAACCTCAGCTTAGAAGGGAAGTGGGGCCTCAGTGATATTAGCTTTAAGATGAGTATGGGATGTGCCGTGCCAAATATCAAAATCCGTCTACGGAATTTGGGGCGTACACTATACAAGTATACAGGGTGCTCGAATAAGTTGTACCAAATTTATGGGTGTTATTCTATGAGGCATTTTGAATGAAAAAAAGTTATAAGCATAAACATACGCCCAATTATCAACGGTGACACCGCTGCTTGCATTTTAATGTATGTACATGGTTGTAACCGAATTTAGGGAGGCACATGTGTTATCATAGGTATACTGTACACGTAAACATACATATCTCACATAACACCGGTCCGATAACATCTAAAACAAAGGCAGCAGCTAAGTCTTACCCTGCTGTCTGTACATCAAAAGAAAATTATGCGTCTGGTAACATCACAAAAGAAACACATCAATTTTTGGTTGTTACGGAGTTATGTTAATTTTAATGTTCAACATTCCCATTGGCGTATGTTTCAATTTTCACAAAAAAAATCAGTCACAGCCAACTCTGTTTATATATCTTTATTTAGAGATTTGAGCTCAGATCTCTAAATAAAGAGATATAAGCAGAGTTGTCTGTGACTGATTTTTTTTGTGAAAATTGAAACATACACCAGTGGGGATGTTGAACATTAAAATTGTAAATGCCCATCAGTTACATACCCACCGATTCAGAAACCTGAAAAAGAAACTCTACAATTACAACGCCAATATATATTTTAATCATTGCTCAAATCTCTAAATAAAGAGATATAAACAGAGTTGGCTGTGACTGACTTTTTGTGAAAATTGGAGTTACGTTAGTTTACGCAGTTATTTTACAACATGGAAGAACAAATCACACAATATTCAGTGCAACAAACTGCACTATATTGTTCGCAGATATTTTGTATTACAGTATCTTGTTAGTCCTACATGTTTCGATCCCTCATTGGATCATCTTCAGGAAATCACTTTAAAGTAACAATTCACAAAGTCGAACTAGCACAAGTCAACCAGTTAAGATGATGACGATGATCCTATGAGGGACCGAAATATGTAGCATTGATGGACACGATATTGTAATAAAAATATCTGAGAACAGTGTAGTGCGTTGTCTGCGAATTCTTGCCCCGCAGACCGTGCCCTTCATGTGCCCCCAACAAGAAATAGTCAGGGAGCGTGAGATCTGGTGACTCCATAACTACGTAAACGGACATAACAGTAGGAAAGGACTGAGGAAAGGAGAGAGGGATAAAACTGTGTTAATTACAGTAATTGACATCAGTCGATAACAGATGATAGTGATGGATAATAACTGTTATGCCGTGGAGTAGCGCGTGGCGATAAACTGCAGTACTTGATATCAGTCGATAGCACATGATAGTGATCGAAAACTGCTAAGCCGTGCAGTAGCGCGTGGCGATAATGATTGAAGCTAATTGGCCTTAATCGAGAATAATATGTAATTATCGATAGTAATCAGCCTCCAACAGAAATGAGTACCAGGAATACTTCTTGGTGGGTAAAAGCGGCCGGTGCGTGGGGCTGACGACCTTACCACATTCATTTGCCGATTGTCTAGAAATCTGGGAGCCTGAACCTCTGGAACCCCATGGGCCTGTCCATGCCTATGCAGGGATTGCTGTCGGTAGTAATATCTCGGCCGTAAACAAGCTGGTTTTTGTTTCTTAAAATAGTTGTAGTTTTGTTACACGTTGTAGCTGTACGCAGAAATGTGATTCAGTTCTAAGCAGGGCGAAGACAGGACGCGTGGCTAGTAGCGTGTGAAAACTCTGCTTCTGTTTCTTAGAAAACACTCTCGGTTTTAAAGATTAGTCCTTCAGTGTTCTTCAGCGAACTAATTCTCACTTTATTTAAAGTGCCGTACGTAACACAACACAGTCCGTCGGTAAAATGCAGAGAATTACAACGTTAAAAGTATTTTATGTGTAGTAATTTAACTCTTTAGAGAGAAATATTAACCTGCCTTATGCTTAAAGATTCAGCTCGTACCGCGCAGTAAACACACGTCTCTTTTTTAAAATCCATTCAGTTAAATTAATTCCGTTAATAAGAGATTATTCTACACTGGTATTCATACTTCAGTTGCTGATAAATAAAGACTCTTCCGGACAAATAAATATTCAGGCGGAAAAATAAAGCTCCCCCCGGACAGACAAAGCATCCTGCGGACAGATAAACCTTCTCGCGGACAGATAAANCACTGGTATTCATACTTCAGTTGCTGATAAATAAAGACTCTTCCGGACAAATAAATATTCAGGCGGAAAAATAAAGCTCCCCCCGGACAGACAAAGCATCCTGCGGACAGATAAACCTTCTCGCGGACAGATAAAGCTTCCTGAGGACAGACAATGCTTCCCGCGGACAGATAATGCTTCCCGCGGACAGATAATCCTTCCCGCAGATAGACAAAACATGCCACGGACACACAAAGCTCCCCGCAGGCAGATAAAGCTTTCCTTAGACACACAAAGCTTACGCCGGACGTGCAATGAGAGAACATTGCCGATCGCGACACCTCAGTGTCTCACGAAAGGTGGTAACAAGGTGCGGGCCAGGTCTGTACTGATCATGTGTTCCTCTTACCGCTACCCCAGGGCTTTTGTCTCACTAATGTCTTCCCCAATTACTGGCTCGAGCCCCGTAAATAAAGTTGCAATAGCTACACTTCATAAAGTCAGCAAAGCTGATAACATTACCTCAAGTCTCACTTTGACAGACTTCATCAACAGACAGGAAGGTATTCAAATCAAGCATGCCCAGCACAGGAAGGAGTATAATTTGAAGGAAAATATATAGGAAACTGACAGTGGAAGTATAATAGGGAAAGAGTGTACGATATTGTAGTGTAGCGAGAATTGGAGTTCCGACAGTGGTTTCTTTTCAGCAGTCGTGTCTTCTGGGATGTCATGCTGTGTCGCTGGACAAGGGTTTCCTGGCGTTTGGAAGAAATTTGGCGTTTCCATTTTCCTCGGTTGAGGGGTCCAAGAAGAATGAAAAGAAGAAACATCCTTCTTGTACCCCTCTCTCCGTGAAGGTATAGACAGTGCGTTCCTTCGAAACCTCGGGAAACACTACGCAGTGACAGCGTCATATCCCAGAAGACTCGAATCCTGCCTCTGCATGTTGCAAAGTTCATCAGTTAATGTTGTATAACGAAACAACGGCTGTTTGTTCTGAGATCCATACAAAACACATAAATACGCTGTGTGGGCAGAACGTAGAATTGTGTTAATGTATGCGGTACTTAAAGTAACCATCGAGAAGAATTCAGTTCTTCTTACGGATCGGGAAGGAGCGCGTCTGAAGGTCAGTAAAGGGGAAAGATGTCATAAAGCAGACGGAAATGCGTCGCAAAATCGGTCAGTGGGGCAGAAGCAAGATCATGTGATCTGGATACGGAATAATTCACTGACGTCGCTGCTGAGTAATGGATCAGTGTTGACTTAATAGGATAATGGGCAATCATTAGGGCAGACGGGCAAACACAGTACCGGAGCGTACAGGGTGCTCTGCACTGCCAAGTAAATGAACTGAATGTCTGTTGGATTCCACACACCTTTCAAACTTCGTTGTCTTCTGCCTCATGGTATACGACGACAACGACGACGACGACGATGATGATGATGATGATGATGATGATGATGATGGTAACCAGTATGTGACCATGAAGATATGACAGTGTTGTGGAATCAAGGGGTACATACAGACAGAGAAGTTACAGAAAATAGACCAGATATAATAATTAGAAACAAGAAAGAGAAAACATGCACACTGATAGATGTGGCAATACCAGCGGACAGAAATGTCACGCAAAAGGAAGCAGAAAAGAAACTAAAATACGAGAGTTTATACATAGAGATAAAACGGATGTGGAACAGGAAATGTATGATTATACCCGTGGTAATTGGAGCCACCGGAATGGTAACAAGAGGTTTAAGGAAAAATTTAGAAGCCATGCCAGGAAAACACTCAATTGATTCACTAAAAAGACAGCTATACTTGGAACGTCACACATAATACGGAGAGTACTGCAGTCTGAACCTTGCAGCCTAAGCGGTGATCGCTGGTTCAAGGGAAGTACCAGGGAGAAGTGGCTTGGGACAAGAGACGACGACGACAACATAATAATAATATAAAATAATGATAATGCATTCGTAACTTCGGTGACAGCTGTAGGTGAAAGGTATCCCATTCATGTCATCTCCCTGGATTTGATGAATCTAATAAAATTTGTTGAGAAGCGTAAATCATGAAGCCCCCCCCCCCCCCCTTACGCAATAACCAATTCCATGCAGCAGAGTCTTGCTTGCAATAATGTTAGGACGATAAATTCAAGGAGGATGAGATGAACGGCGCGTGTGGCACATATGGGAGAGTAGAGGAATGAAATGAACACAGGGGCTTGGTTGGCCAACCCGCAGGAAGAACAAGGCACAAATCGGAGGATAATATAAAGCGAACGTTAAATAAATAGGGCGCTTTGGCACGGACTGGATTCAGCTGGCTCAGGATAGTTAAAACAGGGGGGCTCTTGTGAACGCGGTACTGGGTTTCACAAAAATGTGGTCAGTTTCTTGACTACCCGGAAAACTTTTAGCTTCTTGAGGACTCAACTCCATGGAGTTCCTTGCTTGGTTATTTTGTTAGGTAAGCACTTGATAAAGGAAGGCAGATTCAAATGTGCTGGGATACATCGTCGCCTAGAGTCGCTGACAGAAGAACGGTTCGAAAAAGCTTGCTGCCTCCAACATCTTGGTAGTCCAAGACGTCTCTTCTTGGAGTCGGTGAGCTCCCCGAAACGTCGATAGTATACACAACGCCATATCCCCAACAGACTTCGATCTCCCAAGATGACAGTCTGTTAGCAACGCAGCAAGCGCCCTGCAGTTTGTGAATCCAGCCGTTATGCAGTTTTCTCCAACCTTCGGTTGACTTCTCGCTTTGAGCTTAGGATTACTTGTACCCTTTTCAGCACCCTGTTCTCGGGCAACCTAAATTAGTGGAGGTTACTCTCTGGTCGAATAGTTGGGTACATAAGTACAGACGTTTCGGAAGTGCTTACTCTTTTTAGAGTAGAATTTTTAAATGCTATTCCAGGTGCTACGCAAAGTACTCGCTAGGCTTTAATGAAAGACAGAGCATGACTGAGCTGACTCAGTGATCTGCGGGAAGCCAAGTGGCCAGCGACGTGGTTTAATCCCGATTCGTCAGACCGCGAGTCACGAAATGCCGAAAGTGGTAGGGAGCGAGTAACAACGAAAGGTGTAAATCCTGACATCGAGGGTTACGAACGTATTGCGGTTAGCTTTTGAATGTGATTCGAATCCTCGTTCCCAGAATTTTCGTGTAATGATGTGAGTAAGCTGTAATGTCTGTGTTACTGTGATAGTGTTATTGTGACAGTATTACTGTGATATTGCCGTAGAAAGCTGTCGCGTCACGACCGAAGAACAGCGCTTTTGCTTCTGGGTATATTCCATACTGGCAGTAAAACCGTGCATATATTTGGTTCCTTTATATACCTCTTTCTTTCTCTTTTTGTGTTACTTGCCTTGTGTGTTAGGTCTAACTAATCTGCACACATTGTATCGCAGGTTGCATTTAATTTTTCTCCCACTTGTGGCAGCACGGTTCTTCCTCAGATAAACTCCGGAAACGATAGCACGATAGCAAATTGTATGAAGGGAAAACAGTAAGTAAATGATCGACGTATCTGTGTAATTAATCCTCTAACGCCGGCAGTTAATTTGCGTTGCATCAGTCCTAACATGTAACAAAACAGGCACTGTACGTATAAACGAAAAGGCGAGGCGCGTTCGCGTAACCATTGTTGCTGTGCAAAACCAAGAAGCATTACATATTTTGTGTGTGTGTGTGTGTGTGTGTGTGTGTGTGTGTGTGTGTGTGTGTAGCCTTAGTTATCCAGCATGCGAAGCGCATGTACCGTATTGTCATGTGTGGCCTGTCCGGCTGTACCGTATTTTTCCACATTATGCCACAAAAGGCAATATTACTGAACACAAATGCGTGTTTTGCTTTTCTCTACAAATTTTGTGTGAAAAATTTCCCATTCTAAGAAGAATTCAGCGAGACATTATCATAAATGTGCGTAGGTCTTCATGTAAACTACCCGTTATTCTTGTCAGATATTAGTGAAACTTGAATTTTCTCGACAGATTTTCGAAAAATGCTCATATGAAATTTTATGAAAATCCGTCCAGCGGGAACCGAGTTATTCCATGCGGACGGATGGACAGACATGACGAAGCTAAGAGTCGCTCTTCGCAGTTTTGCGAACGCAGCTAAAAAAAGTCCTACATTCTGCCCACACAGTGTATTGATGTGTTTTGTACGGATCTCAGAACAAACAGCCATTATTTCCCTATACAGCATTAACTGGTTGGTTTTTAATAACCAAGAAACAGCGTGTTTACTGCGCGGTGCGAACTGAGTCTTTTTAAATGTAGCTACTAATTCTGATTGATCCAAGTGCCTGTAGGTTTGGCGTCATGAAGACATACGAGGAAGTGGAGAGCTACGCATTCTTAATCTCTGCAGTAGATTAATATACGTGAGCAGCGTCACGCGGGAACTGATTTACCTGGGGGCAGATATCTCACGTACTTACTGGATAAGGCTCTGTGTGGTCCCCAGAGCAGGTCTGGACGCTTTGTCCCTGTAGCGAGTACAAGTGCCATTCTCTGGTCGTCTACCCCGGAGCCTGGTCAGCATACAAACAGCGCGTGTTACACAGGAAAACTTTTTCCATTAAGCTAGCATAGTTACATTCACTTTCTGGAACGATTTCCCCTTAATACAAATTCGTTATTATAGTGAACGCGTTTTACCGTGTCCACCCAGAAGTATGTAAATACTCCCAGTACGTCATTATCTGAGTTTTCAATTACCGAAAGTGTTTTCTGCGTTTCTGGAATAATCACGCGCCCTACAATTAGAAATCCTCATCTCCTAGTTGCAGGGTAGCTGGTTGTTCGCAGATTTCCCCTTGCGACAGGACTGGCGGCTGTTTATCAGAGATAAAAGCACCCTCCTGAAGCCTGTCACTAATGCACGGGGATGGAATAAGAGGCGAAGCTGTTCCTCCACCACGTAGACCCCGGACAGGGTATATATTAGATGTTACCCCCCCCCCCCGCCTACCCCCTAGGCGGTATGTATTAACCCCAATCCCCGTGGGGAACGCAGAGTTCGTCTTAAAGCGTCGTGTCCTTATTTTAAAAGCCCACTTATAATAACGTCACAGCCCTGACGTTCTCATCATAATGTTACTGTTATACCGGGTGTACTTTATGCTGATATGAAACTGTAGCAAAGTATTTGTTACTCGACTATAGTGCGATGTCGGTGACTGAGGGGGTGTGTGTGTTAATCGGCGTGTGTAATGTAATGTAATGTAAGGTAAGGTAACGTTCAACCAATCCGTCACGTACCACAGTACAGCTCCAGTAAATATGTCTGTTTTTCTTGGAACTGTGTGTTTTAATTTATCAGACATTGTGCTATATCGGGTGTGTGAAGTGTAATGATGGTTGTGAGACTTGAAGTTTTCATGGTGACAAGTTCGCAGAACCGCAAATTTCACAATTCATATTTCACACCGAAGTTAAAAATTCGTGGAGTCTCATCTGCCCGCCGCTATTCTTCATGTCGCGGTCTTCGGACAGGCGGTGAACGTTACCTGCTGCAGTGCTAGTAACATTACAGAATTTCCGTTTTTGAGCTTTTCATATAGAATGTTAGTTAAATCCATATTGCCTGAAGTGGAAAAATTTTGCTTGTGCACGCTATGACGGCATGTGGGGGAATGGAGGTATACTTCCACTTATTCTTAACCTCAGAATAGACGGAGATGAAAGGTCAGTTTCACCCCTCGGTCGCATTGTGACATCACCTGCATCTGAAGTATGTTTTAAACAAAAATTGTGAACCTGAGATGACATGAAATAGTTCGAAGCATGTAGTTCTACATGATAAATGAAATTTAATTGTGTTTGGACGGATTTTGACTTGGTTTATGTTATAAACAACACAAAGGGATGTCATCCTTCGAGATTGAAATATATTATTTGTTCCTAGTCTTCAGAGTTTCGAACCTCGGGTGTGTGGGGGAAGCCCAGTCGAATCTGATTGGCTGCCGCTTACAGCAAGCGACCCGGGTTTGCTTCTCTGAGCCTGGAATATGGTTGAAGCAAAAATTTTGTGTAGCATAATAACCTACCAGTGCGTTTTCGTGATAGTAGTCAACGCCACATTCACCAATGCGTTTCTGTACAGAAGGCCTGGACTACCTCACTAGCCGCGTTTCATTGTTCGAAATAATACAGTTTCGATTAATAAAAAGAGTAAAAGAGAAGTGCATTGTAATCAGGAGGCATAACTATATTTTATATAAACCGGATTAATAATCGAAATCTCCAGTTTATGGTCTCGTGTTTGGAGGCACTGCCTCAGATAGATCACCAGTCCCTGACCGGACGCAACATCCATATGTGTGGATACATGTGTGTGTATATACTGTCAAACACTTATATATGGCCACCCTGACTTAGAGCCCATTGAAGATCACAGTGTTTCGAGGTACAGTATTGTCATCGTGTACGTACCGCAAGAAACGGCAATGGACAAAGGCAGCGCTATATCGCGTTTTGACTTTACACACACAGACACACACAGAACACACACAGAGAAACACACAATCACACACACACAAACACAGAAACACTCAGACATAAACACACGGAAACACAAACACACAAATACAGACAAAAACACAAACACACATACACGCACACAAACAGACATGCACACAAACACAGAAACTCACACAGACATACCAACACAAACGCAAACCCAAATATAGACACAAACGCAAATATAGACACAAACACAGAAACACAAACACTGAAACTCACACAGACATACAAACACAAACGCAAACCCAAATATAGACACAAACACAGAAACACAAACACAGACACAAAGAAACACACACAAGACCGCATTATGCGAGCCTCCAGTGACGTGACGTTAAACTTGTTCGTCGCACCTGTGTATGTCGAGCAAAGCACGGGTTCTGGGTGTGCTGGTGGTGGGGCCGTCAGGGCTCTGGAGTTGGAGTATCTAGATAAGATTTTAGATTGAGGTCGGAGTCGGAGTCGGTACATTTTTAGCGACTCTGACGCCGACTCCGACTGCACGGCCCTGGTTGCAAGTTTTCGAACGTTTTGGCTCGGAAACTTGCAAGAACGCAGTGTAGTGACCAGTTGAAGAACTGGTACGTGGGGAGTGTATAAACCTTATGGTGAGCCATATAAAACGATTACATATTTTGTGCAAATGAAAGGTATAGTCTAGGCTTAAAAATTACGCCCAGAAGGTGTGAAGGAACTGAGATCATGCTGGGCACAGAGGTTAGCCTGTCCAGGGCAGGAGCCCCCAGTGTCCGTTGGCTAGGAGGCTGGTTGGAATCCACAGCTGGTCTGAACGCAGCGGCGAAGTTAATGGTTCAGCGTCGTATCGAAACCATGGTCCATCGATCTGTCATAGTGTGTGTAGTTGCATGCTGGTTGCTGTTCGTGATTATTTTCAGTGTCTATGTGTTCTAGGAAATTGATATAGTGTTTATTTTTACCCTCTAAATTACTAACAGACAGAGAGAGAGAGCGAGAGAGGGGATAGTGAAGAGCAAGGGAGTAGTGAGGGTCACTTTTATTTGGTGAGTGGGGGGGGGGGGGGGTAGAAGTTTTCCCGGCTTCGCGTGATCTTCCTACTCCAAGCA